>LOEQ01002857.1:108243-155370 GCA_001685075.1 Bramus lutescens | reverse complement strand
CTTCCCACAGGGCAGGGAACCCTGACTGCTCTTTGGACTGGAAAGTGAGGGAGGGGGGAGGGGGAGAAAAATGAGAGGAGGTGGAAATTTTTAATAATAATAAAGAAAAAAAGACATAAAGGCTGGAGAAAAAAGATATAAAGGCTGAAAAATAAAATACCCACTCTCACAACAGGGTTAGTCATGGTAGCCAAATGGCAGAAGTAGCCCTGTGTCCTTCAGTGGTTGGCTGACCAACAAAATGAAGTATATAGGTACATGTAACGGAAGGAAATTCTGAATGTACTGCAACAGATGAACTGCAAGGACATCATATTACATACAAAAGGCCAACCCCCCCCCAAAGACAAATACTGTATGTCTCCACTTATATCTGAGGCACATAGTCAGGACCAAGGAACACAAAAATGCTGTCAGGGAGTATGGAGTTACATTTTAGTGAGTACTGTATATCAGATTTGCAATAAATTACAAAAAGTCAGTGGGGTTGATTTCAAAAGAGCACAGACAACTATAGAACAGAGAACCTAGTGTTTGTTTACAAACGTATAAACTACTAAAATATATACAAATTTATACATTAGAAATAGGAAATACCACTGTATGTAGCTCCTTTAACAAAGTTATGCTACTACCAAGAATACAATGAAAAGCTTTCTATGTGCTTTTGTATGTCCTTTCTGTGACCGTACGATGACATAATTGGAGGAGCTGGAAGGACTTTCTTCAGCTTGGTAGACCTGTCTCAGAACTGTTCTGCAAGCTCTGATTTCCTGGCATGGGAAGAGACTGGATGGGTAGGAAACGGAGCAGCTGTGCTACTGGATAAGAAAAGGAGGTGTACGGACCACTGGGAGATGGTGGTAGGAAATAGAAGGGGGAGAAGGATTAAAGCAGCAGGGATCTGCAAAAGGAAAGTGACACAGCAAGTGGCTGGTCACAGAAATAGGAGAGAAAAAGTTAAAGGCACCCAGTCTCTTAATGTGCTTCTATTTCCAAGAGTGTGTTCCAATGTACTGAGTAGTGAGCTGCAACACAGTCACACTGTCTTGGGGATTTTCACTAATCTTTTCTTACTCTTCAGAGCCCCCAAACACTGCACAATGCACAAGGCCACAGACCACCAGATCAAAGACTCGGGTAGCCTGGAATGAGCAGTATAGGGAAACAGTTCAGTATTTAGTTTTTATGTTTTTACATTTTCTTCCTTACTGTCTCATGTGTATATCTTTACACCACTTACAGGAAGTGCCCAAGGAAGCCAGAGAAGGTACGGGATCCCATGGACCTGGAAGAACAGTGGGCTAGGATGCTAAGAATCAAACTAGGGTCCTCTGAAGAGCAGTCCATGCTCTTAGTTGTCGAGCCATCTCTCCAGCCCCCAGTGACTACATTTTCTTATGCTGATTAAAAGGTAAATGAATGCATGATCTATAAGTTATTTGCCTACTAACCAAAATTTATCACATGGTAAACCTGAGTTGTTCAGAGAACATTCCTATTTCCTCCGAGCTGCTCATTGGGTCACTGCATTTCTAAAGAACAGTGAAATACAATTTAGTGTGTGCTTATCGATCTTCTTTGTTTTCCTCCTGCGGCTGTGCACATATTCCTTTGGCTACCAAGAATGTAAATGCCTCTATTATGACTTACATAATTTCAACTTTTATAAATGCCAAAGATTGTCATATCAAAGGGAGTTCTACAAGTAAGCTATCTCAGATTCTTATATGCATTTATATGTTTTAATATTCTTTCCAATTTTGAAAAAAAAAGTATGTTCCTTTATCTTCAACCCTAAGATACTGGTTTCCTACCTATTAGATTAATATTTAGTAGTAATTGATATCTTTGGATTAACTTTGATAGTGTAATTTTAAGTTAGCATTTTACATTTTAGAAATATCTTAAAAAAGTGTTGGGGAGGTTGCTCCCAACTTGCATGTACAGGGCCCTGAGTCTGATTTCCACCAATGCAAAAACACTGTGGGTGTTCTTGAGGATGAATCTGTCTTTTATCATCAACACACAGCTTTGAAGGTTACACCTTAACTACTCAGGAAGAAAGCCAATGTGTTCAGTGATTCAGAGACAACTAAAACACTATGAGCACTGGGAGAAGGCAAAATAACCCTTCATTCTTGTGCTTCTGTTTGAGTGTTCAGTAAAGTCTCCCTTCAGAAAGGACCAGCTCGTTTTCTCTTGGCTTCAAATCTACAAGGCATTCAGAACACTTCAAAACCATCACCAGAGAGTTTCCTTATGCTGGGTTTCAAATTCAGTTTCCCCCCTTATTTAAACTCAAAATTTTGTGAGGAAAGTATTACACTCTCTTAAAGAATTCAAAATGAGAGCATGATGCATGAGAAAAAGCCACCGTGAATGGTTACTTGCACACTCTAAGATAGGTTGCCAGGCTCTGGATTTGTTATCAGAGTCTCTAAAATGGTCACTCCTTGTTTGTACTCTATACATGTTAAATATGTAGCACTAAGAAAAACATTTAGATAACCTTTTTTTCAAATACTTAAAAATGGGTACAGTCTTTTTTCTTTTAATGTTTCTTTGTATCATGAATGAAGCCAATCCCCAAGTGGAAACACTCTATAGCACTACCTGATTTGAAGTCTGCCTGCTTCACACCCCACCCCAAATGGGGGGAATAGAAGTGACCAATACTGATCCAAACATGCTTGTGTTCTTTCTGGGTTAGGTTTGTTTGTATTAACTATTGGTCCAAGCTATTTTCACTAAAACCAACAAAAATGCATTCAACAGTTTAGGGTTAGGATTTTCATTTTATTCATTCCTTCATTCCTTTCTTCCTTTCTTTATTTTGAGACAAAGTCTCTCTACACAGCCCTAGTAAACCAGGCTGGCCTTGAACTTAAAGAGCTCTGCCTGCCTCTGTCTCCAGAGTGTTGGGATTAAAGGTGTGTGCATGCATGGCAAATTATTATTTCTCCCCCCCCCCTTTACCTCCCTTCTTCCCTCCCTCTCTTCTCTTTTTTTCTTTTCAAGACAGGGTTTCTCTGTGTAGTCCTGGCTGTCCTGGAACTCACTCTGTAGATCAGGCTGGACTGAACTCACAAAAATCCGCCTTCCTAAGCCTTCTGAGTGCTGGAATTAAAGGCATGCACCACCACTGCCTAGCAAATTTTTGTTTCTTTTTTGTTTGTTTTGAGACAGGGTTTCTCTGTGTAGCTTTGGTGTCTCCTGGAACTTGCTCTATAGACCAGGCTGGCCTCAGAGATCCACCTGCCTCTGCCTTCCAAGTGCTGGGACTAAAGGTGTGTGCCACCACTGCCCAGCAAATTTTTGTTTCTTAATAAAACTTTCTTTAAATAAAAAAGGACAGAAATTCCTACTTAATGAAAGCACAGTGATCTTCTTTATAAGCGAATAATAAATACATCTGCCAAAAGGAAGTGCACAAGTAAAGGTTTTGGAATTTGACAGATAAATAGCCTGAGATGTGAAGGGACTTTCCTACTACTTTCAACCCTGTAACCTGTCTCTTACTGTTTACTATTATTAAGCAGGGTACTTCTTTGGAGGCTCTTCCTCCAACCTCAGGGCAGGGGTGTTAGATTCTTGCTATGTAGCCCCAGCTGACATTAAGCCTGTGATCCTCTGCCCCAATCCCAATACACAAAGGCTGAATCAGAAAGATTCCCACAAGCCTGAAGTTGGCCTGGGCTACAGAGTGAGTTCCTAGCCAGCTTAAGCTATGTAATGAGCTGCCTCCAAATAAACAGATAGGTAGGTAGGTAATTGATAAGTACATATGTAGGTAGACAGATGAATGGATGGATGGATGGATGGATAAAAAGAAAAAGAATGAATGAATGAACAAATTATGGCATCAAAAAGTGAATCAGAAGACAGAAGAGCGGGACTCTGCACACGATAAAGTCCAAAGAATTCCTAAAACCATTTAATACATCTCACATGTGTACAGAAGTAGCTAGCATGTGCTGGGGATATTGCTCAGTGCTTGACATGAGGACCTAAATTTGGATCCTTAGTAGCAATGTGAAAAGCTGAGCACAGGTGGGCATGCTTGCAATCCCTAAGTTGGGGAAGCAGATCTTGGGGACTATTCTAGCCAAAATGGGGAGTTCAGCTGGTTTCAGTAAAAGACCCTGTCAAAAACTGAGCTGGAAAGCAAAACAGGAAGACAATATAGATGTCTGGCCTCTGTACTCACACATATGCATGTACCTCCACCACCACAGGTATGCATAAACCACACACAATTTTAATTTTTAAAAGTAGTTTCTATTAATGTCTTTGTCTAAAAAAGCTATCATATTAAACATTTTAAAGGGACACTTTAGGATCAATGATGTAAATGACCAAAATAGACATAATTTAAGTCAAATCAACACCAGGCACTCACTGAATGATTTAAGCTTTCTTCCTTGGTACTGTAGATATATTATTTATGACAAGTCTAAGCCTTTGGTGCAGAACTCAGTAACTTGAGCAAGTTAATGAAGAAGAAAATAAGTAAACAGAACTCATTGTAGGAAGTGCTGCCTGTGATTGAGTTTTGATGACGAAAGGGGAGACACAGTGAAACCTGAATCTGAATCACACGTGTTTAGCTCATAAAACATTTAGCACTACTATGCTGCTTCCCATTAGCTTTTGGAGAACACAAAAATATCTAGTTCTTGCTCCATTTTTACTAAGATGGAGAGAGTCATGGTGGCTCTCAGAAATGTCCTGGATCTCATAATTGTGCTTTGTGTAGTATAAACAATGTTTCCACACAGATCTCTAGAGACATGTACTTCAGATGTGCCACATTTGTACACTCCCGGCCTGGCCTGTGGGTGGAACTCTGTCCTAATGTAGTTGTGGTTGAGGGAAGACATTAAGCTAAAGGACCACAGGAAATCCCAATTTTATGGTCATTCTAGTCTCACTGCTGGCTCTTAATATGAGGTATTAAAGTCCACAGAGATTCCTACTGAAAATTTACAACAGCCTATTTTCTGTCAGGAGCTAGATGAGAACACTAAACTCTCAACCATATTTACTTGTAAAAGACCCAATTTTAATTAAGTATTTTAAATACCTTCACATAAAAATAGCTTTCCTGTATCAGTGAATTCAGAGGATTGAAGACCCATCCAAAAGAAGGCAACTAACTACTCACTTGCAACAAAACCTAAGAGAGATTTGGCCCAAGCTGGTACTAGAAATTACAAGTCTATTATATTAATACAAGTCAGTGTTTATGTTGATTTATCTTTTGAAAACAAAAATAACTAAGAGCTTTCTTTAGGAACTTTCCTCCAGAATTCTCTACTGAGGAAGTCTCCAGGACATGAGCTTTATTTATTAAATGAAAAATGATGCTTCTTTCAACTCTTATGAACATGTATTTATCTTTTGCAAAAGTGAGGTCTATCTACTAAACTCAAGCTTGTCCTCCATTTGCTAGACTATAACATATAATCATAACTTATTCAAGATAAAACAGTTTAACTATATGCTGACTTAGCTTCCGGAGGACATGAAAATAAATATCCTTGCAAAGCAAGTCCTTAAGAAAAATCCACGGTAAAAACTGCTTGGTGGGACTGGAAAGATTAACAGAAATTAACTGGAGAGTTAACAGCATTGGTTGCTCATCCAGAGGATCCGAGTTCAAGTTCCAGCACCCACAAGGCAACTCACAACCGTCTGCAACTTAATTCCATAAAATCCAACACTCTCACACAAATATGCAGGCAAAACACAAGTGCACATAAAATAAAAATAAATCAAATATATTTATCAAAATCAAAAAATAAAATAAATAGTAATCAATATTTTAATGGCCATTATTTGGTACTTGGAATCAGAAACATTTATTTACAGCTTAATTTTGTTTTTGAAGAGGCTATAATCAAAAGACAAAACTATTTAATGCTTGAGTGATGGCATGAACAAAATTCTGTTTCTGTTGTCATTCAAGGCAGATTCATTATCACCAAATGTTAGTGCACATTTAAGCTATGTAAAAAATAGGTAAAGGTAAGGGTACTGGTCAAATGCCTTATGCAAATCATCTTAAGAATAAATGATAGAGAAAAAAGTTTAATTTATTATTGAATGCTATTGTCAAGGAGAAATTTTTGGTTTACCTTTTCTTTAAAAACAATTATTATTTATTTATTGTCTGTGCAATAGCATGAAGTTGTCAGATTGCCCAGGAACTGGTACAGATACTTAATCAGCTGCCATGCATGTGGGTGCTGGGAATTCAACCCGGGTCCTCTGGAAGAGCAGTCAGTATTCATAACTGACAAGCCATCTCTCCAGCCCCTTGGTTTATCTTCCTCAGCCTCCCTGGTCAGCCTGGACAGTAGCCAAGGCCTCTATAACCCTGAAAGCCCACTGTACTCGCTAAGGTTATGGAGTCACATGGTTCCACCCCAGGTTAGTTTAGCAAGAGCCAATATTTCAGCTGTAGGGTGATGATACAATTGATAACGTGGGTGAAAATTTTCTTTGTTGTTCTTCCAGTAACAGCGACAAACAAACTTGGGCATACTCATAACAGAAACTGTCTTTCTTGATCTAAATAATCCTTTCAGTAATCTGTGATTTTTTTTAAAGAACTTTTGTTTGTCTGGTTGTTTGTTTTTGAGACAGGCTCTCCTGTGAGCCCTGGGTGACCTGGCACTCTTATGCAGAACAGACTGGCCTCACAATCAGAGATCCACATACTCTGCCTTCTAAGTGCTGGGAGTAATGGTGTGTGCCACTAGGTTTACCTTCTGAAAGAATTTTTCATATGACACTATCATATGACAACTAATAATTTCAATACTATTGAGTTAATACAGATTATCATATTCAAAGGCGGATGAGGACCAACTCCAGATATGTTGAAGGATTAGGACTTGAACTAGGATCCGGTTTTGTAGTTTCTCTCACTGAGCTACAACGTCTCTTTCCACATGTTCCCTTTGCTTCATTGCCTAAAAGATAATCCATGATTGGCTATATGCAGTCACATGATGGTGTTAAGAATGAATGCTATGCAGAAATCACTGAAAAACCAAAAACTACTTTCCAATGAGTTTAGTATATGGATTGGTAATAATTAGTGAGAACAGAATATGCTGGTCTAAAATTAAAATATTAAATCTGGGGTGAAATTCATTTTTCTTTTAAAATTTATTTTATGTGTATGGGTGTTTTGCCACATGTATGTCTGTATACCTATTGTCTAGAAGGCCAGAAGAGGGTTCTGGATCCCCTAGAAACTGGAGTTACAGACTGTTATGAACTGCCATGTGGGTGTAGGAAATTGAACCTGTGTCCTCTGGAAGAGCAGTCAGTGCTTTAACCCCTAAGCTATCTCTCCAAGCCCTGGGATGAAATTCTTAGATAGTTTGAAGAATGGAAACTGTGGAAACGGACTGCAAAATATGCAGAGTTTACATGGACGGAAACAGTTTTACAACACATCTGAATGCAGACTGCCCAAAGTGCTATTTTACTTCTATTCATACTTGGTAAGCTGGTTTCTATGGACAAATGAGGGCTGTGGTAAAGCTAGAGCTTACTACTAAAACACAGATCCAGAGGTTTACCCAGTTATCATTCAAAAAGCAGCCCCCAAACACACACATTCCAAGCCTATGAGAGCCTTCTTCATACACTGTATTCACCCATAAAACAGCCTGCTGGAACAAACACCTTGTGATAACTGACTACTTACTTCTCAACCAGGTTAACTGTACCTCTAGAATTGTCAGCGATTTGTAGAAGACTTCAGGGGGAACTATGTGAATAGAGACCTGCCATGTCTAACTGCCATGCTGGTTCTTCAAGAATCATGCAACTGAATCATTAATCTTAAATTTGCTGGGGACTGAAGCCAGGGGCTCATGTGTACTGGGCATATGCTCTGCTACTGAACTCTACTCCCACACCATAAAAGCATTTATCTTTTGAAAGTAAAATGACACTTTCAAATACATTTTTTATAAAAGAAAATAAAGAAATGCAAGAAGATAAACTTATTTTAGATTGTACTTACTGATACTACTTGTAGAATACCCACAGAAGACCTCAGTGGTGCTAAATGATATTCATGCTTAATGTAATCATAAGTGCCTCTCCTTCACAAAGTTTCAGAAACTTAGAATTGTCTGACAAATTTGATGAAATTTGGGCATTTATGTATTTTGGCTTCTGAGTTTTATATGAAGATGTACACTATCTAAAGAGGTTTAGCTCAGTTAGTATCTACGCTTAAGATTTGCATCTTAGTAGGAAAAGAGCATGCTGCCAAAGTCTGCTGGGAGCCAAGATGCTAGTATCAGAAGCTGCAAAGGTTTGATGGGGAGTTGCAGAGCTTGGTGCTTGCCCTGCTGGCTTTGGTCTGCCTGGGTATGCCCCAATTCTCCTTTTGTAGAATAGGAACATTTACTTTGTGCCACTGTAGGAGCCTAGCAGGTAACTTGTTTGTTATTTTACAGGAGCTCACAGTTAAGAGTCTGCTTTAAGTCTCAGCAGAGATTGTGTGGACTATGGCACATGTTGGAATTGTAAGAGTACAGAAACATCACAAGTTGAACTGAATGCATTCTGCATTAGATGGTCCTGAGCCAGGTATGGAATGCTATGGTTTGAACTTGCACTGCTCCTCATGGGCTCGTGTATTCGAATACTCCAGCTGGTTTTTCTGCTTTGGGGACCTTTAAGAGGTATGGCACATCTGGGGTTAGAGCCAGGCTATACTTTGAGCCTGTGCTCCCTCCACCTCACCCCCGCCTGCTGATGTGCTGTAACCAGCAGCCCTTAGGTTCCCACTGCCAGTGTCCTGAGCTGCTTCTGCAGTTATGCTGTCTCTGCCATGATAGGCTGTACACTTTCGTGTGGTGAATAAACACAAATGCTTTCCCTTTCAGTTGTTTTCATGTAGCCATGAGAAAAGTATGTCAGCCAAGCAACCTGCCTTTTCCTTCCTCCTTCCCCACTCCTTTCCTTTTGTCTCTTTCCTCCCTTTCCTGCCCCACACTTTGATAATGGCAATGCAAGTTGAAGTTGTACACTGATTTAGACTTAGACTTGTAAATACAAAAAAACAAGTATGGGAAGAAAATAAAAATGATTAATACAACAGATTATATTACTCTGTACCTGAAAACAAAAGGCAAAATGAATGCTTTTATCCCTGCAAGTACATTTCCTTAGCATGTATAATTCAGTTAAAAAGATGGATTGAAATGGAAGTTTCTGATTGCAATTTCCAGGACAACTCTGGGTAAGTAACTTATAGTCTGTTCTGCAAGTTCTCCTGTTTGTAAAGTGGAAACAATACTTATTACAAAGTACAATTCCTACTTATGCTGTAAGGCTTAAAACTAATGATTTAAAGTTTAGATATCTGCAATACTCAATATGCATTTGAGCGCGATTGTCACACAAAGACTTATATTTTATTGATTTATGAAGTTACATTTTGATGATTACTGTGTAGTCAGTCTACCAGTATATATATTTTACAAATTTAATTCAAGCCGTCAATTATTAAATGTGGTAAGTCAATAGGATTTTCTAACATTTTTCAGGTGGAGATATTTCCATCCTCCTTAAGGACTTTCTACCTTAACAACGGGGAAGGAAAAGAGGTCTAATAATGAAGAAATACCCTGTTCAGCAGATGTTTATTAAGCCTTGACAGTGTTTCATGCACCATAACAGTGAGGTTCAAGGATGAATAAGCATGGCAAATCCTCAAAACACTTAAGAGGACAGAAAACTTAAAAATACCTCTTTCCTCCTATTCTTTTACTCCTAAAGCTAAGTAGGAAAGAATTCTCACTTCTTCCAAGTTTTAGCTTTCCAGATGTCATTTCTATGATCTCAAGATGAGGGCAAAACTACCTTGAACCTACACAAATATCATACACCGGTCAAGTCCAGTCTGGCAGTATGCATTCATCAGCCCATCTCAATACTCATTTGATAGAAATCATGTATCAAGCATCTATAAAGGTGGATGAGATTGTTCTTAGGAGCACCATGAGGGCAGGAGAATATGTAAGCCATATGGATGACGACTTTGCACTTACAATGCGTCAAATGACATCCAATGCATGAGGTTATATATGCGAGTGAACATGCACACACATATGCACGTACGCACGCACACACACACACACACAAAGTACCACACAGACATAACTATGCCTTCCAAATACCCCTAACCTCTAGAAATGCTCATTTTGCATAATATCTTTGCAGCTATGTTGGAAGATTCAACTTCTTATGATGTTTCTCTAGATGCACATGGGTTGCAATATGCTTACACAAAAATCTGAGGACTCTCAGGACATGAGTACCAATGTTTGCTGAACCTATGATTTAAGGTATGAATTGCTTAGTTCTAAGCTAAGATCTAAGATCAACAGCTAGCTACTTGGTAAATATACAGAATGTAATCTTAGTATTACATTACCTAATCATAGAGCAAAGAAACCATGTATAAGGACATTATACTGTGGCCTACACTCATACATTATGCAAACAAAGATCCCCTATAATTCTTTGAAAATACAATCAGATACTCAAGACTATTATGACTACAAACACATAAGCATATGCACTAGACTGTATGACATGTCAATTATAACATGAACACAAAGGCAAGCCATCTTCTAAAATATTTATTTGTACCCAGAGATTAATGGTGTTCTCAACCTGATACTAGACAAATTTCTTTTTGCAGTGGGCAGTGGTTAAGGCAGAAACTTATATCTGGTCATGGTGCCGAGAGTGACTGCTGAGTGTTCAGCTCAAAATGGGACCTCTTTGCACCACCCTTCCACTAAGGGTCAGTTAACATTAAAGAAGGAAATAGAAACAATTCAAGAGACAGAAGATGGAGAGGAATATTGTGTCTTCTGGACATGGCATGGCCACTGCCTTGTAAGTTCAACGGCAGTTATGGGTTATCTGCACAAATAGAGCCTGTCAAATTCCAGGATGAAAGGGAAAGAGACATATGAGGCAGCCCCAGTTAATGGTCGCCAGGGAAGGAAAAGACATTTTTCCTCATGGGTGCAGCCACCGGTAAGCTGCCCATGATCCAGTATATAACACTATACCCATGTATGTGCAAATACTCTTTATTAAATTTTGTAGGTTACTGGGGGAAAGACAAACCCCTGAAAGAAGGGGGACAGTACTGGGAAGAAGTGCTCCAGAGAGGCTGGGGATAGGGCTAAGAGAAAGGGATGAAGGTGAACATGATCAAATACATTAATTGTCAAGAATAAAAAATGACTAAATAAATGAACATGATCATTTGGGTTTAATCTAAATTCATATCATGTCCTCAAATGAATAAATGTCTACAGACTCAATATTCACTGCATTTCAATTGTACTTTTTAGGCAATCCTATTTTTTGTCCCACATAATGACTAAATTCTGTTAATTATTTGTTTTTCAAGTTTGGTGTCCTTTAGAGACTTAAAATTTCTTCACAACAGACCAAGAAAAAGACTGCAGAGGATCAGCCAAGTTCTAATTCTTAATCCTACAGATTTGTAAAAGTTCCTTAACCTGGGTGTGGCTACTGGTAGGTTGCCCAAGCTGCTATGAATGGCCCTGCAGCCATGCTCAGGGAGACTGTGTGAACCGAGCTTAGTGGTTTGGGAAAGAGGGAGGGAGGGAGGGAGACAGATAGAAGGTATGAAGGGGGAACTGTGGATTGATATGACTAAGATATATTGTATACGTGCATGAAATTTTATAAGAATAAAAAATAGGTTTTTTTTGATCCCTAACATTTCTATGCTTCAGATTTTTCCCCTCTAGGGAAAAAATAGGTAATGGTGTCTGTTCTATTTCTCATGAGACAACAGAAAACAAAAATTTATAAAAATGGGATAAATATAAACCTGGCTACGCTTTAATGAGCAGACTTCCACATATCCCACTATTACTTTAGTTCTTCAAAAGAACTAAGGATACTGCATGTGATTTCGGCATTCAGACTCTGAAACTAACATTCATAAATAAATCATTAAAAAAATATTTCCCCAGGGAAAAAATTAAAAAACAACAAAAACGGCATTTCATTTGATACTATTGAATTTCAGTAAATTAAACACAAAGGGTGACCTTTGTTGGCCCCTGTATAAAATACTTTACTTCTCTAGTCTAGAACTTGTGCTGGACAGGTAGGTGTGGCTCACATGTAAAGCATCAATTAGCACTATTTAGGGTGCTAGATGTCCATACTGCTTTTCCAGATACAGTATTCTATCATTGACTAAAGGTTTACAACTTGCTTGCCCAAAGAATCTGATGCTATCATTTTCCATAAATTGGTAAAATGATGCTAAGAAAGCCACTTTAGAGAACAAATTTATTTTCAGCTGGCCAGTTAATATTTGTGTGTGTGCATGTGCGCAAGTGTGTGTGCATATGCTTAGGATTGAGCCCACCTAGTCAGGACTTCACTGAACTATATTCCCAGGCTATTATTAAATACTGCTAAACTTGGGCTGGAGAGATGGCTCAGTGGCTAAGAGCACTGGCCGCTCTTCCAGAGAACCTGGGTTCAATTCCCAGCACCCACATGAGCTCAAAACTGTAACTTTAAGCTATCTATAACTCCTGGGGATCCGACACCCCACAGACATGTAGGCAAAATAATGCACACAAAGTAAAAATAAATCATTTTTTAAAAATACTGCTAAACTCCAAATTTTCAAGTATAAGAGATTTAATTCAACCTATAACCTATTTATCAACCTTTTTTCAATCTTTAAGTCTAGTTATCAGATAACAATATGCTTCTGAAACTTATCTCATTATAATAATCCATTCCAAGAGCTTATGAATTCATCTGATATCTTAGGATAGTGCTCTAATTTTACATGAATCTATTGTTGAAAAGTAGCAACTGATATACACTTTGAATCTGTAGTGCCATCTGGAAGGAATTTAATTTCAATTATGTGTGCACATTATGCCAAAGCATAGGATACTCCTTTTCCTAATGTTATATTTAAAGGCAGAGCTAGCTAATTTGCTATATGAAAAGGGTTCCTTTATATAGCACAGTAACATTACATATCTTAGCAATTATAAAGCCAGTACTGACTCTCAGATGCAGCCACCGAAGACAGAGGATATATTTACTCATTTCTTTTTTTTTAAAGATTTATTTATTATGTATACAGTACTCTGCCTGCATGTATGCCTGCAGGCCGGAAGACGGTATCAGATCTCCTAACAGATGGTTGTGAGCCACCATGTGGTTGCTGGGAACTGAACTCAGGACCTCTGGAAGGGTAATCAGTGCTCTTAACCTCTGAGCCATCTCTCCAGCCCTATTTATTCACTTCTTGACTAAAGACAGGGTCACATTAATGAAATCAAGTCTCGCTTACTTAGAAATCACATCCCAACCTTTCCCTTTTTCCTAATAGCTAAAGACAAGTCATTTGCTGAAGTGAATAGTGCTGGAGGCAGAAGAACCCAAGTGCGATCCCTATATTCTTGTTAAGAACATTCTGTACTTTTAGAGACCAAAATGATGACAAAACCATTTCACTACAGATTACATTATCCTTATTTAAAATACATGGAACTAGAAGTGTTCCAGATTTAAAATTTTTTCATATTATAATGAGGTATCTTGAGTGTGAAATTCATGTATGTTTAATATACATCTCCATATACAGTCTGAAGATTATTTTATACAGGATTTTCAGTTTGCTTGAATGAACATTGACTATGAGTTACCACCTATGGTCAGATGAATAATTTTTCATTTGTGGCATCATATTGAAGTTTCAGATTTTGAAGTATTTTATATTGCAAAATTCTTAAATTCATATCTCCCATAAATTAATTTCTTGAATTAAATGAGGCTCAAGATGAATCCTATAAATTATTCCCATAATAAAACTGGTTGAAGAAAGCATTGTTTTAAATATTAGAGAAATCAACTCTGCTAAGGTGCCATTGTACGTCTCCACTGTTTCTGAAGCACATGTTCATAAGCTTTTAACCCTTGTTTCCATAATACCTCAGCTAGAAAAGCAAGCATATATTAGATGTAATATGGTGGATACTTTTCTTCAAATACAGTTTTCTTAAAAAAAAAGACTTATTTATTTATTATATATTCAGTATTCTGCCTGTGTGTTTGCCTGCACAAAAGAAGAAGACATAGAACTCATCATAGATGGTTGTGATCCACCATGTGGTTGCTGAGAATTGAACTCAGAACCTTTGGAAAAGCAAGCAGTGCTCTTAACCTCTGAGCTATCTCTCCAGAACTGGGATACTTTTTCAATAAGTATTTTAAAGCAATAACTGATGTCTTAAAATTAAAATTACATTTTTGGTATATAAAAAGTAAGGTTCTGATTAATTTTGAGGGGCTTTATTAATTCTTATATAAAGCTTTATTTATTATTTAATGATTGCTATAAAATTCATTGCATTTCTCGCTGTAGATATAATTTTTAGTAACAGAAAAAAGTTCCCCCAAATATGTTTGTTGTAGTATTCAAGTATGGATATTACAGTGGAATTGGAAAATTACAGTATGGACCACTTCCGCCTACTTAGCGCACCAGATATACACAAAATGCTTAAATGACTGTGGATCACAAAACTATTAAATGAGCAATCAAGTTGTGAATAACGCTCACTAGTAACAAGCTTGCTTAATATGTAAAGATCCTAGTTTGATTCTCATCACTGCAAAAACAAAGCAAACAAAGAAACACACACATGCACACACAGGTTGTGGGAGAGAATAGAACAGGAGGGAAGGAAATTCATTATAGTAATTTATTAAAGATGCCTTCTTTAGCTTCCATTCCTACACGTTTATCCTCTGAGTAATCTAGGGTATATAGGATAGTGAGGTAGTGGGAATCTAGAGAAGTTTGCAAAGTTTATTAAAAGGTATTATGGACAAGGGTATGTGTCAGTGTTAGGGGTGTCTGCCTAGCACATGTGACCTATTGGATTCTATGTCCCCAGCACTGCACAACCAACCAACAACCAGACCAACACCTGCAACTAGAAGCAGTGGTTCTCAATCCCCTTGTGCCATTACCCTTTAATACAGCTCCTCATGCTGTGGTGATCCCCAACCATAAAATTATTTTTGTTGCTATTTCATAACTGTAATTTTGCTATTGTTATAATTGTAATGTAAATCCAATGGTCTTAGGCTACTCCGATGAAAGGGTCATTGGACCCCAAGAAGTCATGATCCACAAGTTGAGAACCACTGCCCTTTTTCCCTTTTTTACAGTACATAGATTTTAGTCATCAAATAATATTTCAATGATATAACTGTACAGGAAATAATTTTTATTTGTTTGTAAGTATCAGTGTATAAGCTTGAATCCTTAGATTCATTTCCTTATTTTCTGATTGAAAGATACAAAATTTCTTGCAATATATTATGAAGTATTCATCAAATCTTTATTTGTATGGTAAGAGCAATTAAATAAAATGGAAACCCAGACATTTACCATAGCTTTTATTATTATTGTCTAAAAGCTCATAAGTAAAAAAATCACTTTAACACCTTATGTAACCAAATTATTCTTTGTACAGGATGCTCACTGATGATTCAAATACAATGCAATTATCTTTCAAAAGATTACCTAATATTCATTTATAGATATAAGGCACTTAATAAATTTTTAAATAAACAGAAACTCAACAAAGAAATAGGCATGAATTGCCTATTTATAAACTTTTTTGGGGAAGATTTAAAATTTGCCTCACAACATCCCTGTGAGGTAGGGAGGTGGATACATGACAACATATGTGCTTGAGCAATGTTACATGTGCCAAGATTACATGTAAAAAGTTGCTATATTAGCTAAATTTCAAAAGAAATAACATCTGTAAACCAGTTCTATTTATAAGTCCAAGAAAACCAGGTTGCTTGGTTCTTTTTTTTTTTTTAACTATCTTCATCAGGAAGTTATTTTGATTTTCAACAAACATTTCTTTTTTTCCTGCTCCATCAAGGGCCTTTTGGTCTTCTGAAAATCAGTGAAGCAAATATTATGTCATTTCCCAAAGTTCTAAAATAGGAAATGTATTCTCAAGTGTCTCTCTTCTTTCTCTAGATGGCAAGAGTTTAGTTGTTCTCCCCACATAGGATCCAGGTAGGTGCCTTCTTTAAAAGAACTTTCTTTTCATTCTTCAATGTTAACATTGCATGACTGGGTCTTTTAAAACTGTCATGTTTCTTCAAGGAGCTTCTCTCAGTCAGGGATCATTTATATCTTTTCCAATAGAATAAATTGCAGATCCTCTTCTTCCAAGGGAAATAGTGACTTCACTCAGTTAAAAAAAAATAATAATAACCAAGGCCAAAGAAGTTCTCCAGCAAGGAAAACCAGCTGTCTTCACGGGGGGTGGGGGTGGGGGATCCATCTTGGAGAACTGACTTTTTTTTAAGTTGAGAAAATCACTATCCAATAAGTATAGGAAAAAAGGGAATAAAGAGTTCAACTTTTCCATAAAAAGAAAAAAATTTTCAAGTAGAATTTAAAAAAAAAGTGGTAGTGGGGAAAAGGATAGGAATCTCTTTAGGTATGTGATGTTTTGTATTTATTTCTCACTACCCAATATATCTTTCTCCAGCAAAACTCAAATATTCTCCTCTGTCTAGTCTGAGTTCAGGGTTTGACTACTAGTAGGCTCCTAAAATCCCATTAAAGATCTTTCTCTTTCTTTGTCATGGAACCTAAGACTTTGTGGCCACTTGTAATGGTGACAAAACAGTTAATACCTCTTGAAAGAGGTATGACTACCAGCTGGGTATGGTGGTAAACACCTGTAATTCTGCTAAGACAAGAAGAAAGTTCAAGGCCAGTCTGAGCTACAGAACCAGATCCCACCAAAACAAATCAAAACAAGGCAAAGCAAAGCAAAGCAAAGGGCATATACACCAACAGTGTGCTTGGAATTAGACATCACACATCATCTATTTCACTGCATAATTAAAAATAATTAATACTACTCATTCTCTGTAATGGATGGGGGAGTGCTGTATTTTGTAGAAAATAATAAAGTCCCTAGGTGGTCTCTTTAATAGTAATTTAGCTTACAAATAAGCATATCCTAGAAAAACTTAGTTACAAAAATGTATTAAGCCGCAGGATCAAGTAAGTTTTTTAAAAACCTATTTTCTAACAGGCCATGTCATTAACTTCACATTTGTAGACACTAAAGCTGTGACTTTGAATTAAGAAAGAAAGCATCTTGCAGAACTGTCCAAAATTACAGTTCAAGCATGTCATTGGGGGCTGGAGAGATGGCTCAGAGGTTAAGAGCACTGACTGCTCTTCTAGAGGTTCTGAGTTCAGTTCCCAGCAACCACATGGTGGCTCACAAGCATCTGAAGTGAGATATGGCGCCCTCTTCTTGCATGCAGGCATACATGCAGACAGAACACAGTATATACAGTAAATAAATCTTTTTTTTTTAAAGAGTGTCACGGACTACTTTTATGTTGAAAGTTTAAACAAATGCCTTTGGTGTCTCAGGTATACGGGAGTAAAAAGATTTTAACATTAATTTCTTTAGGACTTCTACTATGCATGCAAAGTTTTAAAAATGACCTATGAGATAACCACAGCATTCTTGCATTGCTTGAAGATAAATGCAGAAGTTTACTAAACTCTTAAAATGCCTATGCTCCAAAACACAAAACCCTCCAAAGCAAACCTGGTGGAACACTGTCAAAATAAGTACTGATCATGTAAGTGATCATTTAAAATAACCAGCTGATGTTGTACCATAAGGAAAAAAGTACTGATCATATAAGTGATCATTTAAAACAACCAGTTGACATACTGTAATAACAAAAAAAGCAATTTGTAGAGCATTAATTATATGACAAATCAATAACTAATTAAAAAAAACCTTAAAGATCTGGTAGCAAGTGAACTTTATTCATATTCTCCCTGTATAAGAACTACTTCCTATATGATGGAGAGAGAAAAAAAAATCTTCACATTTGAATATAGTAAAAGTGATGACCGGTGTTATATTCTTTAACAATATTAGTATTTTTATAAGATTTTTTCTTATCAAGTTTTTTTTCCTTTGAAATAACCCATAAATAATGTTGAATTTGAAAATATATAAAATAGTAAATCTATCACACTGTGGGGGCATAAGAGAAGAAATCACCAACAGGAATTAGTATAATGAAAAAATGCTAAAAAAAAAATCTAGGGATACAAGGGAACTTGTATTTATCTACACAACCTCCACAGTTGATATTTGATGGAAAGACCCTGAATGTTTTGCCTAAGATCAGAAGCAAGGTAAGGGCTTCCATGTTCTTAGTACTTAATACTGTAAGTACTACTGTAAGCTAGGGCTATTAGGTAGGAAAGTGAAATACAAGGCACCTAGATGAAAAGTAATACAGTAAAGTTATATCAATTTGCAGAAAATTAAATTTTATCCACAGAAAATCCTAAGGAATCTACTTTAAAACTCCTAAAATTAATACATTAATTTTAATAAATCCTTATCAGAATTCCAAACAGTTTCACTGTAGGAATCTAAAGGGATTTTCTGTAGGATAAACTTTGCTTAGAAATTTTAGAGACTCAAAAATCAAACCAAAGGGCGTGGCAGTGGTGGCACATGCCTTTAATCCCAGCACTCGCGAGGCAGAGGCAGGTGGATCTCTGTGAGTTTAGGGCCAGCCTGGTCTACAAGAGCTAGTTCCAGGATAGGCTCCAAAGGTACAGAGAAACCGTGCCCTGAAAAAAAACCCAATAAATAAAAAAATTAATGAAGGGAAGGAAGGAAGGAAAAAAGAAAAAAGGGAGAGAGGGAGGGAGGGAGGGAGGGAAGGAAGGGAAGGGAAAGAGTATACAAACATATATCCCAATTTTAAAGATTAATCCAAAGCTAAAACTATGAAGGCAATGTAGTACTGGTATAAGGATAGAACTTATCAATAGGAAAGAAAAACATTCCATTTTTATGGTCTTTGTTCAGAATGTTAAGGTATTTTCAATGGAGAAGGAATAGCCTTAAAAAAATTAGTGCTAGGAAAACTAGATAATCATATAAAAGAATGAAGGCAAGTCTCTACTTCATATCACATGCAAAAAAATGGATCAGAGATTAAAATTGAAGAGCTGAAACTTAGAAGAAAGTGTGCTGCAAATCTTTTGACCTCAGACTAGTCAATAATGCTAAAACTGTAAAGCACATCAAAATAAGAGACAACCTACCAAATTAGAGAAACCACTTGCAACTCATTTATATGATAAAAGTTTAATATCTAGAATATATAAAGGACTCTCACAAATCAAAAATAAAGAGACAAATCTTAACTGAAAGTGGGTAAGGGATCTGAGTAGCATTTCTCTGAAGATATAAAAGTGGTCTACAGGCATATCTAAAGATTTCCATGAGGAAAATCAAAATCATAATAAAATACAAATTCATCCAAGAAGATGTCACTCATAGTAAAGATGAGGGGAGGGAGAAGGGTGTTGCTCAGTGCAGAAGGCTGACTCAACACACTTGGGGCTCTAGGTTCAATGCCAGTACCAGGAAGGTTGAAGGAGACAAACAAAAAGAAGTCCTGGTGCTACTTATAGTCTGGTGAAGGAAGTGCAAATTGGTACAGCTGCTTGCCACAACAGTCTGGAGATTCCTTTAAATAGTTACCACTGAATGAACATATGACTCAGTGCATATTATAGAGTTCTTATACATGAAATGTTAAGTAATAGAGAAACCCACACAGGCAGAGTAGATTCATGATTGTTTAGTATTGGAGATGAGAGTATGTAAGCATAGGCAAACGGGGTGATTTCTGATGGGTAGAGATTTGTTTTCGTCTTGGACAAGGGACAGGAGAGTGGTAAAAATTCATTATAGTTAAGGTTGTAGAATTGTGTAAATATATTAAAGCTGCTGAATTGTAGATTTTAATATGTAAATATTAAATAGCATGTTAAACATTGTTTAGCATGTCAATTATTGCTATAAAAAGTTGCCAATAAAAATAGTAAAGGGAGTCCACCAGTGGTGGCCGACACCTTTAATCCCAGCACTTGGGAGGCAGAGGCAGGTGGATCTCTTTGAGTTCAAGGCCAGCCAGGTCTACAGAGTAAGTTCCAAAACAGCCAGGGCTGCACAGGGAATTCTGTTTCACACAAATAAACAAATAAGTAAACAAATGGGCAAAAAAAAAACAAATAAATGAATAGTAATGGGACTATTAACAGTCTTTTGCTGGAATTAAGACATTAAGCAGATATCCTCAAAAATGTATCTTTGCTAGTTCTACTAAATATGTGTGTGTGTTTATGTTAATGAATAAGTTGAATCAACTTGATGTACCTTGTTCTATTATCTCAGTCACCAACAGGAACAGCAAAGAGCCATTTATTTGTTCAAAAAACTATTCATTATTTACTGTTTGTCTGAAATAAGTAGAAATATATGACAGATAGTTAGAAATTCAAATCAATGAGGCCTACTTGGAAAGCTGAGAATTTCTGAACAGGGAGTTACACATGAAGAGGCAAGCATGTTAAGCAATAATAAAAATGAGGAGGGTGAGTGTTTGAAAAGAGACATTTTCTTATATTAGACTCTAATGGACCAAATTTCTGGAGATCTCTCTCTGATGAACTTAGCAGATAAGGTTACTGATTCTGTTTCCACATTTGTAAAATGAAGTGGCTTCTGAACTACATAATGGCCAAAGTTCCTTCTAGTGGTCAACAAGCTAAATTGTAAACAGAAAAATGGCAAAGTGATATAAACAAATAGAATGTATGGTCATTTCAATAGCTTTTGTATCTATACCTTCTAGATTCCATAAGAAAGGAAATCAATGGAGCATACTTTCAACATACTTTAGCAAACTGTCATTGTATTTTCATGGGAAGTGCAAGTCTAATGGAAGAAACAAGCATTTGTCTGTTACAGGTTGGTTTCCTAGATGAGAGATCAGCTATCACTAGATAACACCCCTCTGCCTTCACTTCTAAAACCTTCAATATCTTGCACACTCCACTTAACCAGAGCTCACCATTCTTTACCATCACTTATATCACAAATTTCACCTATGTATGTAGCATGCCTGCTTCTCCCTAGGTTTGTTATATCTTGGTCTTAATCTTTACTTCTCTAAAAAGTAAAGTCAAATAGAAATGAAAGCATTTTTCCTTATGTGCCAGAGCAGACCTCTCTCCAATGGAATCCATGCAATGGTTTGCTAAGAACAGAAAGAGAAAAGAGGAATTTTTTTAAAGTCCTCCAAGGGAAGGGATCATAATCTACATCAATCTCATCCATGGCCAGTTACCACATAGCTAACTCCAATCAGACAGCTGCAAAAGGAAGCTGACAGTATTAGAGATGAATTAGCAATATCTTTCCTCACTAACAGTAACAGCAGGGAAGAGAAGGGAAGAGGAAGGAACTAATCATACTGGAAGTAGCTTAGAAATGTCTGGATCTCATAGAAACATTTCTTCTTATAAATAACCTATACAGAGTGATGATGCCTTACAAAAGGCTTTAGCAAATTTTAACACTTCCACAAAATCTTGGATGACTTCAGAAGAAAATGAAAAGTAGTTTTCCAAAAATTTAAGACAGAAAATTAGGTGTATCCACTCAGAAAACTACTTAACAAACTTTGTGATAAAACTATATTCTTTGTTGCATTTTATTTTAAAAGACATAAATTGCTTCTCAGTTTGCAGAGAACACAGCTTAGTAGTAAGTAGCAAATTAACAAGACAGCACTTGTTATAAAATGCTACCCTTTCACAATTATGGTAAAGTAAATTCTGCATCTCTAAATTGCTGAGTTATGATCTCAAGTTATCTTAGCTTTCATATTAACCTTAAAAAATCTAGTAAAATCTTTGAAGTTTGACAATGTAAAGTCAAACTGTAGCAGATAAGGGAATTGTACAATGTAAAATTTTTGCCTATAATTTTATCAGTGCTAAAAATAACTTCTTATAAAATTAAACTCCAGTTTTATAGATTTATCCAAACAAAAATTACCTACAGCAATTATTTTTACTTTAGTCCACACATATAATCTTCTAGGTTCTCTTTACTACTAAAAAAGGAGAGAGATACATGTCTGGATATACATAGTAAGTGGTAAATTAGACCCATTTTTGAGACAAAGTCCCACAGTATAATCCTGGCTGACCTGGAACTCATGAAATCTACTCGCCCTTGCCTCCAGAGAGCTAGGGTTAAAGGCAGGTGCCAGCACAACAGGCAGAACTTGGGCCTGTTAACAGTACTCACTTTTTTTCTGATTTGTAAAATCTGCAAATAACTACAAACTGTATTTAATTTATAAAAAGTACATTTTGGTATACTTTAGCTCATTTAAATATAAATACTTTAATTTTTGAAAAATTTCTTAAAATGTTCCTTAAGATAGCCAATGAAATTTAGTTTTTAAAACTGCACAAAAACCTCTAGATGTAACTTCAATCTAGTCCCTTTCTGAAGCTTAGATAATCAATAAAAATGGAGTGGATCAACCCAGGTCTTTACTATTATACTGTTTTATAGTAAAAAGCAATATACTAGAAAATATTTCTGTATATACCTTTTAATGGGTTATTGCAAACACACAAGAAGTGGCAAAAAAATCTCTAACAGAATAGAAGATACATGCAGTACCTCCAAAATGCATAAAGTCCAGCAGCACCATAAGAATGTACTATCCAAACATTAGAAGAATCCAAATATAATCAGTCCTTAAAAGAATCTATTTTACATTATGGTAGCCAAACTTATTAAAATGTCAGTACAAAAATAGCTTCACAAACTGCTGATCTATGTTCTGAACTCTTAAAAAGATGATAGTTATTTATCAATATAATACTAATATGAGAATCAAAGTTATAATGAACAAAATAAAATTTCTTAATTTTCAGTAGTATATTTCAGTATCACATTCCAGCAGCACTACAATAATATAAAACTAACTACTTCTGAGAGAATTGTCTTAAATCTTAATTTAAAAAATCCAAACACTTATTGTAAGAGATAACACATTCCAAAATTCCACACAAATGACACCAGGAAGCAATTATCTTGTATAAGATAGGAAAACGTTTTTAGACATTTACATTTCAGTCTATTAGGGTATAACTACATTTTAGTTAGCTACTTTAAGACTATGGTCTCAAATTACACCCTAAAAAGTCACTTCAGTTTGTCAATGCATTTTTGTCCAACCCCAAAAGGATAAACCAACAAAGTTAAAATAATTTCAAAGGAAAAAGTAATTTAGTAAAGATTTAATAACATATCCTCACAGAAATTAGCCAACATTTACCCTTGTGGTCTTCCTGTTTTACATATCTGAAGTTTTTGAAAGCACTTATGGAAGTAGACCAGAGTGTTCATCCCTCAAAACATATTTGATTAGACTATTATTGCATAGTTTATGTCAGGGACATAAAACAGTACTATAGCACTTAACTAAAGAGTACTTAAGAACCCATTTAGCAGTATACTTTCTAAAAACCAAACAAAGTAGTAAATGATTCAAGGTAAGGCATTATGCCACTGAATTAGGTAAAATAAAAACTGTCTTAGCTTAGTCATATTCTCTTAAAAGTTTAAGAAACTATTATAGATGAAATTATGTACCTAGAATTTGCTTTTAAAATAACACAATGAAGGAAGGCTTGAGAGTTGGCTCAGTGCTTAAGAGCACTTGCTGCTCTTGTAGAAGAAAGACCAAGGTTGAGATACCAGCACCTGCATGGTGGCTCACAACCATCTGTAACTCCAATTCTAGGGCATCTTACAACCTCTTCTGGCTTCTATGGGCACCAGGCATGGACATGCCTGCATTCAAAACACTCATACACATAAAAATTTTTAAAAATTATTATGTATGTATTATGATATGTATACATATATACACACTAGGGCAGAGTCAGAAGAACTGAGCTATCGAATCAAAGTAATTATTAATGAGCAATTGGACCTAGGACACATAAACTAAATTTTAGGATTTAGTTTTCTCATAAGTCAAAGGCATGTGCTTTCAAACTGTGATGCTTTACACTGTAATTCAGCATGCACATATATATATATGCATAACACTGACACTACAATGAGTTTAACTGATGTTTTCTGGTTGCCTTCTTTTTCAGAAGCCATGGAAAACCGATTAAGTTGATCTGAAACTACCATAGTTTAGGAAATCTTGAATAATACCATCTTCTATCTTTTTGAAAAGCAGGAATTCTTGCAGTAGCTGTAAATAATCCACCTCCCATGAAAATCTTTATTTCAGTCAAGGAAGTAGATGAATGCTGAATCATATACCACTGACTTCAAAGGAATGCTTTTTTATAAAATCCTATACTGAGAATTCTTAACACATTAAGAAAAACTGTCTGATTATAAAATGCCTTCAACATAGACTAAGATTAGATTAATCTTCCAGGTTTCCTATTTAGAACACTGTCAAATCCTCCATGACAAATCATGGAAGTCACAGAAGCAGTATCTTTAAAGTAAAAGTGATTCCTAACAGACACTCATGAAAACAGGGAAAAAAAAATCATTAGCAAAGACCAATTCTAGGGAAGCAATAGCAATATTAAGGATTAGCAAAACAGTGAACATTTTGAAAATTTTAAGTGTATAAACTAGAAGTAGCTTCTATAGATGTTAAATTTAAAAGTTGTTATTTCTAAATGCCACAGTATTTAGTACAGATGACTCAATTTAGGTGTTAAGTATATAATTACGATTGCTACAGTTCAGTCTTTTAAATGCAAATAAATGTTAAATATAACTTAATAGAAAGGAAAAATTTCCTTTCCTTAATATAGTTAAAATATTTTAAAATTCTATCCTCCAATACCATTTTTATAATTAAGTAATGTAATTTTTGTAATGCTATCAAAGAACTGCAGTCTTTTTAAAAGATTGCTCACTGAATCGACATGAATGTCTAGAAGTCAGATTGAGGGAATGAAGGTTTTCCTGAGTTCAGTTCTCTGTATACTACAGTAACTCAAATCAGGAACAATTTACTTCAAAAAGTCTTACTATTTTATGTAGAATTAGTATTAGAGCAACCTTACATTCAAAATTTCCCATTTTTTCTAAAAAATCATTCCTGACTTCCTTCCTCCTCAGCCTAATGAGATTCCTTACTATTTGTCTAGTATGTTTACTCCTATGCCCCATTTCTTAATTCAGCTCAATCAAAATTAGAATTCACTTAAGACAGCTTGAAATATCTCACTTTGCAACTTTTGATCTGTCAAAGAATTTAATTTTTTAAAGCTTGGTCCCTCCAAAACAATGTGCAGTAAAAAAACAAAACAAAACTATTTTCTTAATTTTACATAAGTTATTTAGTAAAAAGCATTCAAATAAGGGTAAAAATTAATGTTAAGGCAGATAAGATAGGCTTTGATAAAAAATAATTTAAATAATGCCTTTTCACATTCTTCATTACAGTCTAATAATACCACGTGGTCAATAATTAATGTAACTAGTTCATAATACATTTAGAACACACTGTGTCTTTTAGAATACAGAATTCTTTTAAAAATTCAGAAGCAATTCAAGCCTTTTCTCTTGTTGGCAGACAAAGCAACCTGCTATTACTATTCACAGGCTTATGCCTGGTATCTACTGTCTTCTGTGAAATCAAGCTATGACACCTCTAGGACAATGGAAAAGCTTGACTTCAGAGTAGGAATCCTATTGCTTCTAATTACAATTTGTAAGTCTTAGGTTACATATATGAAAACGGCAAACTGGTTAACAAAAGGGGGCTTTAAAAAATAGAAGGGATTTATGTTTTGTTCCATTGAAAAAGTTTCTCCTATAATTAACTCAATACCTCCTTTTCCACATAGATAATGGAAATATTCATTCAGTCAATTTAAGCAACCAAAAACAATAAATTAATTAAAGAAGTCTGACCTGAGATTTTCACTCAAAGGTTGTTTCTGAAACCAAATAAGCTTCCACATTTATACATCTTATTTAATCATGATTGCTGAATTGAATGTGTACCTATGTGAAAATGGCAATGCATTCTGAGCTGGCTCAGCCCTTGGCTCTGAGTTCTGTGTCACATCAGGTGTTCTTTCATCATCTGTCCCATTGATGCTTTCTGGTGTTAAAGGAGACTGAAGATCTCCTCCTGCTGACTCCTTTGAAAAAAGAAGAAAGAGAGAAAAGAGAATAAGAGATTTTTTTTAAATGTTTTACTTTTGTTCAATCACACAATGTCATCTAAATGAATTCCTTGTGATAAATCAAATAGCAATTGAAATTTGAATTAGATTAAAAATATTTTTTTCAAGAAAGCAACTCATAAGAAAATTAATAAAATATAATATAATTTAAAATTATTAAGATAACAATTTAGAAATGTAATTTTAAAAACCTAAAGATATTTGTGTTAATAAAAGAAACCAAATAGAATAAATGGTATTCACAAAATTACTTCAGAATGAAAAATGGCAGCTGGGCAGGGTAGTGTTTGTCTACAATCCCAGCACTCAAGAGGACAAGGCAGGAGAATAGGTGCTTCAAGGCCAACCTGAGCAGCACAATGAGACACTGTCTCAGAAAAACAAAAGGCTATTACCACCTATAGTGGGGTAAGCAGGGTGGGGGGCACTACCAGCTCCATCGTTCCTCACCAAACTCTGTACTAATTCTAATGAGGCCCGAAGAGTTCCTTAGTTTCATCCTCTTCAGCAGAACTAAAACAGGCCCTTTATTATTTAATAAACATCCACTAAAGACTCACCCACCTCATTCTTTTATACTTCTGCAAAACTGTAAATACCTACTTTTCTGTGCAGAAGTTTGAAGGGAAAATCTGGGGAGAAACTTCATGATTCTGATACATAAAGAAGATGGAGTTGAGACAAATATCCTGTCATCTTCCGGTGTGAATTAGTCCCTTTAGTCTGTCACCATTCAGAGCCACCATCTCTGAAATCCCAGCTTCTGACAACTGTAACATTCTTAGACAGGGCACAGTGCAGGCCCAGCATGAAGCAAGACCATGGATTTCCTCTGCTCCTATCTGACTTTAAAGATACTGCTTCTGTGACTGCTGAAAGTCATAGACTTTTCATGAAAGTTTTTCAGAGTTCTAAATATAAAGTCAAGCATATTAACAGACTTTTAATTATGTTAAGGGAATTTTACAATTTAATGTCAATACTAAGGGTTAGAAAAATAGTAAACATTTAGAACTTCCCTAAACACACACACACACACAAAATTGGAAAAAAGAGGAATAGAAAGGAAAGGAAAAGAAAATCTGAGTCTGAACCAACCCATACTATTATATTTTTATGTGCTAGTGTGTGTTTGTGTGAGTGTATGCATGCACCCACAGAAGACAGAAGAGAGTTAAGATCCTCCAGAGCTGAAGTGACTTGGGGTTGTAAGCTCCGTGACACAGGTGCTGGGAACTGAACTCTGGTCCTCTGTAAGAACAACCCCTAAGTAATATTGTAAGATGCACTAACTGATTGAGGTTCATGACTAACAGGTCACTCTTCACTCTGCTTACATATTTTGTACCCAGTAACTGTCTAATGGGAGCCAGCTGTATTTGCCTTCAAGATTGTTTATGCCAACTATACTTACATTATTAATAACTGGATTAAATATTATGCAAATTAATGAAATCTGAATGCAAAGCTAGAAGTTATTTTAATTAAAGCCAAATGAAATGCTTTAAAATGTCTGAAAAGTAAAATAAAACTCACAGATGAATTAATCATATATAATACACTATACTTATCATACCATATATCAGAGAAATGATATAAAAAAACAATATTCAGGTATGTTTGCAAGTGCTAACTTCAAATTCATCTCTCTCTGCTTCCTGACTTCAGACGCAATGTGACCAGCAGCTTCATCTTCTCTGCCATAATGAATATATATCCCTTCAAATTGCAAGTCAAAATAAACCTATTCTCAAAAACAACAAAACAAAGCAAAAAAAAAAAACCCTCAAAATCCAAGAAAATGTGTAGAGGGCAAAAAGGTTGTTGTGCACACAGAGAAGCACTGGAGAAGGCAGGAAAATTAAACATACTGCTAATCTATCCAAAGGGAGACGATATTTGGCCATTCTCCCAGAATGTTGGGGGAAAATGTAGCTTACAACCTGGTAATCCTTTGCTACCTGTTGAGCTAGACTCTGTCCATATCATTCAGAATACTATGTTAATCCCAGACCTTTCCCACTAAAACCTTGAGCACTGCTTCTAGGCCATAAAATTCATCCTTGGGAGAGATGTCACTTGTATCTTACAACAACCTAAATGACTTCTGTGTTATCTTAGGGCCAGGCCAAATCCTGACTCCCATAGGGATTATGTTTACATTAGTCTTCCTCCCTAGACCTTCTTTTGAGTACTGTTTCTAAGTCAACAGAATCCATTTTAGGGATGAAGTCATACACACTTTGTAACATTTCTTAAGGTTTGTTGTACTCAAGGGGATGAGTTAATTATAATCTGAAAACTTTTTCCAAAATTGTGCCGTGCTTAAATATGGCAAAAAAAAAAAAAATATGAGCTGATGTTAGACTCTCAGAGTCTTGGCCCAGCACCAATCACCTAAATTCGGTGAGTCGAGTTTCATTCTTCCCTCACCAGGATCATTTCCTTGCTGGTTTTACATCCTGCAGAGACCTCCCATAACAACTAAGTCTTGGTATAGTAAATCTGTTAGAATCAAAACACAGAAGATAAAGGTAGGATTCAAGTCAACAACCTATTTTAAGGTTTGAGATTAAAATATTGAAGAATAAAATTACTGAGTGTTAATATAACAATTTTAAGAATATTTTAGAACATTTTCCTCACATTTTCCACCACTAAAATGATTGAATCTAGGGCCTTCTGCACATTAAACAAGCACTGTATCAATGAGTTCAACCCTGTTTTTTACTTACTGTTATATTAAGACAGAATCTTATTTATTTAAGATGTCTTATTTATTTAATAACTGGGTCTAAATTCAGTGTGTAGCCCAGGCATACTTTACAATCCTCCTGCCTCAACCTCCAGAATATTGGGGATTACAGATCTGTTCTTTAAGCCTTAGTTCTTTCTTGATTAATTCAACTACTGGTTTTGATTCCAACAGAAAAAGTACCCCACAGTCTCCTGCTCTCCCGATCTGTTCCACTCCCTTTCTACTGTTCTAGACGTCACCTAACTTACTGCAGCCCATACAGACTTGACTTAACAACTACAGTGGTCATGCTAGCTTTAACTCTTTCCATACTAAGCCAGGAGTATATATATACAGCCTTAGCTCAAGAGGATAAGAATATGAAATGGCTAACTTCTATCTAAATGCCAGACTCCTTTCATCAGTAGCTCTTGAAAAGGACTGTGCTTTAATAAGTCTTCAAGAGAATTCTGACGCATGTTGTGCTGGTTGTTTTTAGTCAACTCAACACAAACTAGTCATCTGAGAAGAGATCTCAATTAACAAATTACCTCTGTTAGACTGGCCTGTAGGCAAGCCTGTGTGGCATTGTCTTGACTAATAAATGATGTGGGAGGACTCAACCCTCTATGGGCAGTGCCACCTCTAAGCAGGTGGTCCTGGGTTATGTAAGAAAGCACGTTGAGCAAACCAAAAAAGCAGAGTTCTTCCATGATTTCTGCTTCAGTTCCTAACTCCAGGTTCCAACTTTGGCTTCCCTCAAGGGTCTGTGACATAGGATATAAAAATTAAATAAACCTTTACCCCCCCCCAAGTTGTTTTTAGTCATGGTTTTATCAAAGCAATAGAAACCATAAAACACATGGCATCTATGTTTTCCTAACAACTATTATGTGCCAGGTGCCGTTTAAAGACTTCGTTGGTCTTATTCCTAATTTTCATGCACAGCCCTCCCACACCCACCTTCTGGTCTAACTCATAAAGCTAATAAAGAATAGTGCCAAAATTCAAGCCTGGCTCTAGAGTACACATCATTCACTAACCATGAGTTGCCATTATCCTTATCATATTCAACTCTCTCAATAAAGTGATATAAAACTCATGCTAAAATGTACAAACACTCTTGGGTTAAGCAACTTCTCCAGTCACAAAAAAAAAATTCACTTAAGTTTATCTGACTTGAAAAATGTGTATGCTTTCTTTAGTGTTTCTGTTTGTGTTTGTTGTGTATTTGTTGGGGTAAACAGGGAATGAAAGTTCGGAGGGACAGAGAAGCAGGGGAGGGAAAAAGGAAGAGAAAGGGCACTTGAGTGTTACAGCCTGAGGCATTAAGAGTCAGGAGTTGGGTTTCTCCTTCCGCCTTGTGGTTCTAGGGATCACACAAACTAGGTTATCAGGCTTGCGCAGCAAAAGATTTTACATGAACCATCCTGAGCTTCCCATCTCCTTTTGTTTAGCTTGGTAGTGCTAGACATTCTAGAGTCTGCTAAGCAAGGGGTCTCTCTCTGTATGTATCACTGAGCTATATCCCATCCCACACACTCAAATATTCTTAACTAATATGGTGTACCTCCTCAAATAAAAAAAGGGTTTTGACCATCTACTATTACCAGTTATTGCATTAAAATTATTCCATTCAAACAAAACAGAAGCATTAGATTGTCATAAATGCAAGGAAGAGGAGGAAGAAAAAATTATTTTTTTTCTACTTTTTCTCTGGCCCCTACACAGTAAATTAATAGACTCCAAATATTTGATAAATTAAGGTCTATATCTCAAATGCTGAACAAATTAACATATTATTCATTTTTTTCTTTACTTTTTTTTTTGAGACAGGGTTTCTCTGTATAGCTTTGGAGCCCATCCTGGAACTCATTCTGTAGACCAGGCTGGGCTAGAACTCACAGAGATTCACCTGCCTCTGCCTCCAGAATGCTGGGAATAAAGGCATGCGCTACCACTGCCTGGCTCATTCTTCTTACATCATGATTTTTTTTTCAAATATGATCATCGTTTCTACATCTGTTTTACCAAAGCAAAAGCTTCAAGACATTTCTTCCACCAAAGACAAGAAATTAGCTTACTAACCTGTAATGGTTTACAATCAATTATAACACAGTAAGTTATAACTGGAGAAACAGTAACTAAATACAACGACAATGTATCAACCACTACAGCTTTATCAATATTTTTCTGTATTTACTAACTAAATGTGCTTTTTGTTGCAGCTTTTGGTAACAACAAAATCATTCACCTAAAAGAATCAGAACTCCCAATACATAGTGGCACATAATTTTAGATGGCTTTTATGCTTTAAAGGAATCACTGGAGTAGCAAAGCATTTGAAAAAGAAATTCAACAGAGTTTCACAAAGATAACCCAAATTATACCAGGTTGCTGCAAGTATGGAAGAATGGACTTTGTTTTCAATTCGCAGTAAATGTTAGTCTGTGAGGAAAGCACATTTAGCAGAACTCTCCTAATGAACTCTTTATACTTAGTGAGGCTTGCCAAATAGATGTAAGCAGATTTTAACATCAGGAAGAACCAACCATATGCCTTATATTTTACATTGTTTTATATTTTGCAATTTTTTATTTTTAAAATGATTATTATGGTAGGGATGAACAAGCTATGGCAGGTATGTGGTGTACAGAGGGCATGGATGTTGGTTCTCTCCTGCCATCTTGTGAGTTAGAACTCAGCTTGTCAAGCTGGCACATAAGCAATTCTACTCACCACAATTAACCAATATTTTGCAATATTCTGACTAGATAAATTACTCCTCTCCCCTAGAACTAGCCAATACTTTGAGAAAGTAGGAGCCTAGTGAGGAACAGAACTCTGATGCCAAACTAACCATGCTAGTATCAAACAAACCAGTTTCTTTATCTGGCCTAATACTGCAGAAACATACTCCTCTGTCTTAATCACTCCAGAGCCAGATTAGAGCCAACAGAAACTGAAAGCCAATAAAATAGCTCAAACCAACCAACCCTAAATTATTTTATCGTTTCTCCACTTTTCCATGAAATCCCAAGACAAAGTCTGGCATAGATTTACATTGCTGTTTCTGCCTCTTAACTACTTCCTTTGGGCTTTCCCAAGTGGATCTGCTTCTAGGACATGAGTGCTCTCCTTTAGTTCCACTAAGTGAGCAAATTTGTCTTACCTTTGCCTGTACAAAAGACCATGGTCAAAAACAAAGGATGATCATCTTGGATGTTGTTAGGTATCATAATGGTTTGAAAGAAAATGGTCCCAAATAGGAGATGTAGCTTTCTTGGAGGAAGTGTGTCACTGTGGGGGCGGGCCTAATATCTATCTTGCTCAAGCTACCCTCAGTATGACTTTAAGTCAACTTCCAGATGCCTGCAAGATATAGCACTCTCAGCTCCAGCACCAAGCCTGCCTGCACACCACCACGCTGACAATGGACTAAATCTCTGAAACTGTAAATTAGCTCCCTCAATTCAATGTTTTACTTTTAAGTGTTGCCATGGTCATGGTGTCTTTTCATGGCAAGAAAAACTTAAACTAATACAAAAGTTGGTATCAAGAGTGGCTTGATAGTCCTGACCATGTGTTTATTAGGAGGAACTTGAACTTTGGTACTTTGGGTTAGGAAAGCAGTAGAATGCTTTAAGCACTGCATAATGGGTCATACTAATAGGAACAAAGAAGATAGTGGTACTAAGAGTATTTAACCTGTTGGGAGCTCACTCAAAAGGTTTCAGAGAAGAATTTTAGTATGTTGTCCAGACACTGATCTTGTAATATTTTGGTGATAAAAAAGTGGTTGCTTTTTGCTCTTGTCTTAAAAGTCTGCTTAAAGCTAAAGTGAAGAATTTTGTATTGAATTCATTAGCAGAAGAAATCTCAAAACAGCCTAGTACAGACTCTGCCATGTGGTTTTTAGTGGTAACTCTAATGGAAGACTTATAATGAAAAGGAGCAAGTTGAGCAGGGTAAATTAGAAAATAAAAACCTTGAAGAGAAAAAGAACACCAGAAAGTGTAACAGAGCTAAATTCTGTGTTCAAGGAGATAAACAGATTAAGGAATAGAATAAAGGGAGTGGTGACCTCAGGGTAAGATCCCACCCAGCTAAATTTCCAATTTGTGAAAAGGAACTAAAGAAAAGCTTAAAGCTATTGTGGTGAGGCAAGCCTTTAATCCCAGAACTGGGAAGGTATAGGCTGGTAGATCTCTGAGTCTGAGGTCAGCCAAACTTAGGCAGTGAAGGGCAGAAAGCTGGTAAAGATGTAATTAAGAGGGCCATGTTCCAGTATCAGCAACAACAGAAGTTGAAAGCTTTGGTCCTGTGGTGCCGGCTTTTGAGTTAAGAATAGAAGAAAAGTTATGAAATAAAGCTGCTGAGGCCAGGCACGTGTCATGGGTTTCCCTGAATGGAGGCCTAGTAGAGAAGCCATTGCATGAAGCTGTGAAGTTGAAGCCTGGGTTGCCTTGGAGACCCTAAGATAACAGAGATGCCAGAGCCATGGGCTATCTGCTGAGGAGAGCTACTAACAGGGAGTGGAATCAATAAAAAAGAAAGAATTGTGTTGCAGTCAACAAAGCTGAAAGGAGTTAGACATCTGAAGTGTTCTGACATTAGACATGGAGATGCAGTTTGGAGTATGCCCAGTTGGTTTTCGGTCTTGCTTTGGGCCAGTATTTTCTCACTATGTTTCTTTCCCTATGTTTTGGAGCAGTAATGTATAACCTCTGCCATTATATGTTGGAAGTATTTGATCTGTTTTTTGATTTTTTTTTGTTTTGTTTTTCAAGACAGGGTTTATATGTGTAGCTTTGGTGCCTGTCCTGGAACTCATTCTGTATGTAGACCAGGCTGGCCTCGATCTCGCAGAGATCCACCTGCCTCTGCCTCCCGAATGCTGGGATTAAAGGTATGTACCAACACTGCCCAGATGATTTTGATTTTATAAGGAATTACAGTTAAGAGATTACATGAATCTCTGAAGAGACTTTGAATTTTAGACAAGTAAATAAGTTTGAGACTGTTATAGATTATGGGGACTTTTGAAGTTGAACTAAATGCATTTTTTTTTTTTGCATTATGATATGGCTATAAGCCTGTGGGGGCCAGGGAATGGAATGTGGTTGTTTGAAAGAAAATGGCCCCCAAAGGGAGTGGCACTATTAGAAGGTGTGGGGTTGTTGGAGGAAGTGATTCACTATGAGGGCAGTTTTTGAGGTCTCCTTTGCACAAGCTTCCCACGGTGTGGCGTTCAATCAACTTCCTTTTGCCTGCAAGATGTAGGACTCTCAGCTCCAGCACCATATTCCCCACCATGATGAGAATGGCCTGAACCTTTAAAACTATAAGGGAGTCCACTCAATTAAATGTTTACTTTTTTAGAGTTGCTGTAGTCATGGTCTTTTCACAGCAATAAAAACTCAAACTAAGATAGGTACATAAAAGTTATCTGGGTTAAAATAATTTTTAAAAATATTCTTGTAGACACTGATGTATTCTTTGTCAGTAGAGATTAACTGAACAGCACACTTCTATATATACTCTGATAATTAATTTTGCCATTGTTCTTCCAAATTTCATTCTGGCACGAAGGGTATGATGATCTTAAGAGAACAAGCTCACACATGAAAACAGATCCATGACACATACCTGTGAAGGTGTACTGGTCAGTTCCATCTTCTCCTGTGACTTCTCCTTTGCGAGACGAGCAGCTTCTTTAAATTCCTGAAACTTTTCTGCAAACTGAATGCAGAGACTATATGCGTTAACCACGTAGTAGTATGCCACAGAACTCATTTTTCCTTGGGTTTCTTTTAGTTTCTGAACTGACTCCTACATAAGCTGCATAGCATCCCAACAAGTACAGTTTGGAGTGTGAAAATGACAGGAAAAGAAGCCTAAACTCCACACATCATACATAAACACTGATAAATCTTGTTCAAAACATCACCACATCAAAAAGTCAGAATTTGGAAAGTTGGCTTATCTATATTCTTTTCTGGTCATTAAAAAATAAGTTACATAAGTGGTAGAATCAGTAGACATGACATACTAGTCTCTTTCTAATTATTAAGAAAATGCAATCATTTAAGTATCTCCTAGAACATCAAAATAACTAAGAAAAAGCTTTTAACTATTAATAAAATAAACAGCCAATTCAAATTCAATAACAGAAAGCAATAACAAAGTAAAAAGAAAAAGAATAACATAAAAGGTTGTTAAGATAAAAAAATTATTCATGAAATGTTAATTCTTAGAAACCCTTAGACATACCACCGTCACACACACTGCCTATTTGTCTGGAATATGGAAGCTATTCTATACTATATTCAGATGTAGTAAGGTACAAAATAAACCTGAAAACCCAATTCTCCATGTAACCTGAAACACCTATTAGCATTGGAAATAAAATAATATGAACCATATCACATTATTCAACATCCAATCAACTCAAAAATGCTAGGGGTCACAACTAGTAAGTATAATCTAACTTTAAGAGGAAAAAACTTTTTTTGAAAAACAACAACCATTCCCAGATACGCCCCCCACCACCACACACAAATAAACAAGAGAAGGTAAGATGAGACTGCATGACTGACAGGTTTTAACCGACTACTCTCTTACTATATTTGCTAGCTACTCAATAACTTGGAAAAATGTAATGAAGGATTTAATTTATTGTTAAAACTATTTAATCTTAAAAGACATGTCATGAAAGTTTGTTTCAGAAATCAACTTACAATTTAGCTCTTTCTTGTAAAAAATTTGTGAAACTCACCGAGTAAAAATTATTTATGATTCCTCCCCTTTAGTAGACAACTCAAAGAAAGTTCTATAAAGTGTCTGAATAATGCTAACATGTCAGAATAAATATGTATCTGTTCAAGGAGAGCATTTTTGGAAGAGTAATATTTACCTGGATTGCTATAATGAGACATTTTGATCTAAAACTCACATGGATATTACAGTTCAAAAACATATTAAAGAGTAAGGCTTGCTAAGTGCAGTTCTATGAGGCCATACATTACAAGTGTCTTATAAAGAGAGGTTTATAGTCACAAAGACAATAGTTAAAACAGCTTTGAAATTTGAGGTTTAAACTTTAATTTATATTGAAAACATACATGAAAGGAATGTTAACAACTAAAACACAAGAAAATCAGGTAGATTATTTCAACTACTAAACTATCTAATTATAAATCAAGTCAATAAATATTCAAAAGTGTACGATAATTAAAATAACTCATTTTAAAAGATCTGAACAATTTCTACAATAAATAAGCTCAAGGTTTAATGTATATATGAACTGCATCTACCTACAAGAATCTGTTACTTTGCATTCAAACAATTTAATTTTCAGATCCTGTTTATACCAAATCTCATATAGGTACATGAAATTTTGTTAAAAGGGCAAACCCTTTAAACAGAATAGTTTTAGCATAAATCTTTATGTCTTGTGGGCACAGAATCTAGAGAGGTGAGTACTATTCATCCTAACCTCCTAGTATCTTGTGGCTATTCTTCCCTGTGTACTTTTCCATGCTCTATATTCATTCTTTCTGTGTAATTTCCACAAGAACTCGAGATGCCCAATGTAAGCATGGGGTAGCTTTCTTTACAGGCAGGACAACTGCTTGTTCCCAGCATTGAGTCTGGTGACATTCTACATTTTATAAGTCTTTCATGCCACTGTAATTCATTTAAACAACATTATCCAAGAAATTCCTCTTTGGGCTGATTGGATCTCAGTCTGTACTGCAGAGAGTTCAAACAAATCAAGAGTTTTCTCAACAAACATAACATATACGACTGCTGTCATATTAAGGAACAAACAAGAAAATTCATGTGAAATCTATATTCCTGTCAACTGTAATTTTCATAATTTGGAAGAGTTTGTGTTTGCTTATCTTTAAGACCATCTCCAAATTAAGGGTGTTAATTTTTTTTTTATCAAAATCCCTTCTGGAGAGGTAGTTCCCACCTTTTATTTTCTGCCACAAGCTAATTCACTGTAAGTAACCAGTGGTGACTATTCTGAATGTGTATTATAAATCTTCACTTAAAATTAGGAAGAATCCAATTATATTTTTATATTATGTTTATATTTATATAATACTTAATATATTAATATTCTTATTTAAAGTCACTATAGTTGTCTCACTATAGAAATTAAACAAATTTCTCCTGTATTTTGTATTCTCCACTTACTATTGTGTTGCAAGGACTGAGGATTTTATGTTAGGACATGTAAATTATGATGATTTTCTCAGAAATCTACTTAAATACTTACTTTTGAAAGATGATGCTCGGAGGAGAATCCCAATCCATAAACAGTGTTTGCCCGGCTATCAGCCCACTGGCCGAACTTCTGAGATGTTTTAGTAAATGTCATGTTTGGAGTGATGGTGCTATTTATTATTGCCTGAAAAATAAAATAAGAGTAGCCAGTCAAAAATAAGCAAATAGGCTTTTAAATATAAGACCATTTCAGCTACATAAAAATAGGATCACTTATAGCTCACAAAGCTAAATATATAAAGATAATTGTAGTGGTGGTGATGTGGAAATATCCAACTAGTAGAACTACAGATACATTTTTAATGATCCAAAAAACTTTAAAGGTTTTGTGTGTATGTGTGAGGGGAAGGGCGTGCACACAGATGCACGCACACATATGCCTGTGTAGGCCAAACAATCTCAAATGTTGTTCCTCAAAAGCTGTCCAACTTGGTTTTTGAGATAGGGTTTCCCACTAGGACTTGGGACTTGCTGATTAGGCTAAACTGGTTGACTAGAAGGCCAAGGAATTCATTCACCTGTCTCAACCTCCCCATAGCATGATTACCAACATATCCCATGTAGTCCAGCTTTTTTACATGGGTGCTGGGGATAGAACTCAGATCCTCATGTTTGCACAAGCAAACACTTTACTGACTGAGGTAGCACTCAAGCCCCAACAAGGTACCTTGTAAATCAACTTTTACAAGTTGATAATGGACAAATGTAAGCAGTTTCTTTAATCTTGGTTTTAGAGCAATTGCCCCCTTTTGGTAGAGTGGCCATCAAACTCAGGATCTTGCATATACAAGGCAAGTGTTCAACCACTGAGCCCTCAAACAGTTTTGAAACTTCTTCCCTAGAAATGTTGAGGATCAATATTCATTAATTCTAGATGCTATACTCTAGAAACAAATATGCTTTAGTTTTAACAGAATCATTCAAAAATAAATGTATAAGGGGCTGGAGAAATAACCCAATGGTTAAGAGGGTAAAGAAAACTGGCTACTCTTCCAAAGACCTGAGTTAAATTTCTAGCACTTACATAGCAGTTTACAACCATCTGTAACTCCAGTTCCAGGGTACCTGACATCAAGCAACCAGCATGAATATGGTGCACTGGCATGCATGCAGGCATAACACCCACATACATAAAATTAAACCAAAATAAAATATGTATGATATTTTGATATTTTAATCCATAATCAAGCTTTATACAATCTAATTTACACAAAATATATTTTTATACAAAAAAGACTTTTAATCATTTACAAGACATTTTCTCTATTCGAAGGAAAAACAAACTCCAAAAAAAAAATTTTTACTTCTTTTCTTATTAAAAAAAAACAGGTTGGTGGCAATATTTTGATTTCACACATAATTTCTTAGAAAACATAGCATTTTTAGCATGTTAATAAAGATTAACTCTGGAGACTGTAACACATTTTGGGTATTATAACATTAATTCATGTTCTCTGCCAGTGCTGGAAAGAAAAGGGACATTTATAGGTGGGTAGTCTAGTGCTCCCTAAAATTAAGAAATATAATTGCACCAACAACAAAAACATTTATGTTGTCAAATTTGAATTGGCATCTAGCAAACTAGTAAATGTGCAATGAATATCCAGCATTTTCTGGAAAAAAGTGAAATTTGTTTACTAAGTAAAACACTACAAATGTAAATGTTTATGTGTTATTAGGAACTGATGAAACTGTAGTGAGGATATACTGACACGGTTGTTCTGCTAAAGAAAAGGAAGATGGCACAATAAAAACTGGATCTCTCCTTTCTCAAAGAAAATATGTTATCTATTGTTATGAGAGCTTTATCTTCATACAAAATTTCTATATTTATAATTATAAAGCTTCCTCACCATGTAGTTCAAAATAGCTTCCATTAGCGCACCATTTCAGGAATGTAAAACATGCTGACAATTATTTTAACTTGTGGAACAGTCATCAAATAAAAGTCTAGGGGCTAGAGAGGTTGGTAAACAATTTGAAGCATTTGGTGCTCTTGCAGAGGACCTGAGTTTGATATCCAGCACCCACATGGTAGATTACAACCACCTGTAATTCCAGTTACAGGGGATCTGAGATGCTCTTTTCCGTTCTTTTCGAGCACTAGGCACATGGTGTACATACACAAATGCAGACCAAACACTCATACATATATATTAAAATAACCTAAAAAAAATTTAAAGGACTAACTAGAAAGAAGACTATAAACAAACAACAAAAGATGATTGGTTTGTTTGATATTCTCTGAGTACCTATTAGCTATCAAGTACAATTGTAGAAATTTGAAACACAAAAAGAGAGGCAATGCAGTTATGAATTTAATACTATAAGAGTTGGTTAGAGCAAAGAAATAGTAACAATGGAATTTCAACACCTGCAATACCTGTAAAATCCCTAAAAGGATATGACAGAGAGTAAAGGCAAGCAGATAAAGACCAGCAAGCATTGTCTAGATTTGGTGGTCCTTCGGTGTTCTCCATGAAATGGTTAAGGAGGAACCTAAGTGTTAACCAAGATCAAAAGAGCATTTTGGCATCAAACCCCAATAACTCTAAAAGGTGGGGTGATAATACACTTAATAAGCAAAAAGAAAAACTGACCAATGTGCTGGTGGACACCAGGGTTCATTTCAACCATTTCAAATTAACTTCACTAAGTCTTATTAAAGGGGTTCATTCTAATCTCCATCACGAACCTCTCCTTGTTTCTGTATTTCTAGTCCTTGAATCATGTAAGAAAAACTTTAAATAAAGCTATGCTTGAAATCTATTTCTTATATTTTTTTTTTACTAGAACACAATTAAGAAATTTTTTTGGTTTTTTGAAATAGGGTTTCTCTGTGTATTCCTGGTTGTCCTGGAATGTACACTGTAGACCTGGCTAGCGTCAAATTTAGAGATTGGTCTGCCTCCGCCTGCCCAGTGCTGAGATTAAAAGTGTGTGCATCACACACATACACTCTCTTTTTTGAGTAGAATTAAGAAATTAAAAAAAATCTAGTGTTTTAAAATAAACAATTCTCAAACCTCAAGTTTTTGTCCTTTTAAGATGAACATGTAGAAAAGTGTGTCATTTCACACCAGGAATGCTTTGAACCTGGCTAGGGCAAGCTAGGGTCTCTAGATCATGATCAGATAACTAAAGCAATATGATGTTGCTATAAACCTTTAATCCTGGCATTTGGGAGGCAGAGACAGGTGAACTTTTGAGTTCCAGGACAGCCAGAGTATAGAGGCCCAAAAATGTGAGCCTATTCCCACCTTGACCAGAGGTCAGAGAATTGGCTCTATTTCTTCAAGGTTATTGTGTTTCGACCTCAAACAAAGGTCCCACTTAGATTTAGGCAACCACAGAGTTCCTCTCTCAAGATTACTGTCAACAGGTGTGATTAATAGTCAGACCTTCTACTCCAGGAATAGAGAAGTAGATATGTTTCTACCTCAAACAAAAGTCTAAGGATCCAACTAAGGCTCCAGTTCCCTTAAGGAGGTAACACTGGATTTCACCCAGGGAGTGATTTGCCTACAAAATGTTTTGGTCTAGGGTGTGAGCGTGACTTAGTTTGTCCCAGCAACAGAATGTTTAACTATGGATGTAGCCCACAATTTTCAACTGGTTCTATTCATTTCCTTGTATCATGTTAATGCAGTTTTTTATCTTATTCCTACCTCTTAGGGTTGGGGTATTTTAAGCAATGGGAAATTAAACGCGGGAGATTTCAGTATTCACTGAAACTCTCTCCTGATACTATTCTATAGTTTCTACTTTATTATTTTCGCATTTTTGTACTCTTTTTTTTAAGTTTTATCAATTTTTATTGAGCTCTACATTTTTCTCTGCTCCCCTCCCTGCCTCTCNGAGTGAGTACATGTGATAATTGTCTTTCTGAGTCTGGGTTACTTCACTCAAAATGATGTTTTCTAGCTCCATCCATTTTCCTGAAAGAAGATGTTATTTTTTTCTACTGTGTAGTACACCATTGTATAAATGTACCACATTTTCCTTATCCATTCTTCGGTCAAGGGCATTTAGGTTGTTTCCAGGTTCTGGCTATGACAAACAATGCTGCTACAAACAAAGCTGAGAACATGTCCTCGTGGCACGATTGAGCATCCTTTGTACTCTTTACCTATATTTCTAATCCTCACACCCTTACCCTGGCAATTAGTATTTTTACTGAGGTTGGTCCCTGACACCAGAGCTAAAGAGTGAAAGTCTGTCTCCAAAAGAAAAAAGAAAGAAAAAAGAAAAGAAAAAAGAAAATCAACTGTTTCATGTGTACAGTTCAAGCACCAAGAACAAATGAAAATTTTCTACTTAGGGTACTCTGGGCTTTTAAGGCAATCATGAAACAGAGAGATGGAGATGAGACAGCAGAAAAAATATTGAAAGAACTGAAGTGTATTTAATTATTTCAGTGCAATTTTCCTACCTAGACATGGACTACTTCAGTTGACCTTTATTTCCAGTTAACCCCTTTTAAACCCCATCTAATAAAAGCACAATATACTTGTAGTTTAGGTCAAGTGACACAAGAGATTATAGAAACTGAGAGTTCAAATAGGGAAAATAAATTAACAGTCTAAAGCCTGAGATAATATTTAATATCTATTGTACTTCACTAAACCAAACAGTTATGAGCAGTTATACTCGTCATTAACATTTCACAAAAATTTACTATCATCATCTCAAGTTTAAGTCATTCACGTGAAAGTGGAAAGACGATGAACTATCTGGAGAAACACAGTTTAATCACTTATGTAAGACACAAAGTCTATATAGCCCTGAGGTCCTATAATCTAGTAAGACTTCAACACAAGGTCTGCTCCTGAAATAAATCTACTATCGCTGCCTGCCTTCTTTTTTCTTTGGGAATGGTAGTGACTAACACAGAATCAAAGGCTTTATACATGTACACCTCCAGCCCTCCCTGTAAGACAGTTAAAAAGACAAGAGTGAGCGTAAAGAAAAAAAATCAGACTATAAGTTTAGCATTAAATTAAATGATTTTTTAGTTCTCAAACCATACTAGGTCATATGTAAAATTATTATCCCAGTAATATTAAGTATACGTAGGGCAAATGCCATAAACATTGTACACTGTGGTGGTGTTGCTACTCTAAAAATGTGTTTATATTATGTGTACTTGCACATGCATGCCCTGTAGGTCTGGGGACAATGTGTGGGAGTCTGTTCTCTTCTTCCACTATGTGGGTCCCACTGCTGTCAGGCTAGGTGACAAGCACCTTCACCCAGAGTCAACACATTGCTGCACTCTGTGCTTTTTAAAATGTATTTACTCTTCACAGCAATGCTTTGGCGGAATAGTGCATGTACTACTATTAAGATCTTTCTACATGTGAGAAAACAGATGCACAGAACTCAAACACCGTGTGCAAGGTCACAGGGCTAGAAAATTCCAATGAGGTGGCTTCTATTCTGTGTTCCTAATTTCTACACTGAACTGATGGAAAGTTGGAAAGACTTTTCAAGAAAACTTGAAGGAAACCTCAGAATCTGATGTTTGGAACCTGATAGTTACACAAAATTCTCCCTTATGAACAGCATACTATCCACAAAGGATGAAATGTGTTTTGCCGATATAAACTTACTTAATCCTTACGACTATTTACACTGGTATGAAAAAAGGAAAGTGTTTTCTTCAGTGTCAAAACAGTAAATGAAAGAGTTGAGGGTGGAACCCAGTGGTCCTTGATCATAAATGTTACACCATCTACCTCTCCTAAAAGCAAAGATTTTAAGATTTCTGTCTTAACACTTCTTTTACTTTAGTTTTGAAGTCAGCAAGCTTCATGGTTCAAGTGTACAGAAGTTGTTAGGGTAAGTTAAGCATTAACTGTGTTCTCCTAAAGGATCTTGGTTGCTGCTGTTTTAGATTTATTTCATTTAATGTTTGTGAGTATTTTGCCTGCTTGTATGTATGTACACCATGTGTGTGCCTGGTGACTGGAGAGGTCAGAATGGGTGTCAGATCCTCCAGAACTAGTTACAGATAGTTATGAGCCTCTGTATGGGTGTTGGGACCCAAACCCAGATTCTCAGCCCTATATGCCACTCCAAGAAGTGATCTGAAGGAGGTATTGTTAAACATTCAAGTGTTCTATCTAGAGGCAGGTCATCATCAGGTCATTGAGAATGTGCTCTAGAAAAATAATTTTAAGAACTTCAATTCTCCTGAATGGGCTATCATAAAGGGATCATGCCGGGCCCCATTAAGCTCCACCGTGGCTCAAAATGTAATCACTTGATCATCCATAAGAGAATCATCATTACCAAAGTATACAGCACTGTTGTAGGAAGTTAAGGCCTACCTGACCAAAAGGAGCCAATCTGGAGTCTGCCTGGAGCTATCAAAGGTCCTGTCTGTGCCTAGCCAATAAAGAGATACCAAGCGGTGTTTTCCAAGTGCCTAGGAACAGGCACTGTCAGAGGTCCTGATCATGCTTAGCTAATGAGATATTAACTGTCAACGGACCAGAATGCCTGGGTGCTTGGAGGATGTTATATAAGTTTTTCCCCATAGTTAAATAAACAAGTCTGCTATGAGCCTTCTACCTGACTCCCAGTATCTGAGTTTGTTGTCATTGCACCTTTTCACTCCTTCCCCTGAGCGAAGACATTAGGACCCAGCAACACACTATAACCAAGGAGAAAGGACTAGTCCCCCTTGGATTAGCTTCAAAACTGTAAGCTAAATAAAGCCTTTTCTCCGCAGGTAGTCAAAAGCTGGTGTTGTAAGAATGAAAAGTGACTAATACGGAAATTCACAGTTCACCAGTATTTTATTACCATTTAACATCGATACAAAACAGAGATACAAGAAATGCTCATTAAACAAACTAATCTACCATAAATCTGAAAAGTATGTCTTCTCATAAAAATATAACAAGAGAATAAGTTTATTCAAAAAACTTGATGGACAAAAAATGTTGCTACTCTAAGAATGACCACTTTTTTGTTTCTTAAAGTCAGGCTTTAATAATTCAAAAAGGAATATTTTAATAAAAATTAAAATATAAATGAAATTGAAGTTCTATGCTGAGGAGAGCAAGAGAGTAAGATTATCTGAAGTAACTGTGACCTACCTTTGAGCCATCTAAACTGATTATCCTATACACATTTCTTGTGCTGTCATAGAAATAAGATACAGTAACTGCATGCTTGCTGGTGGGAACCCAGTTCTTCTTTGTGTTTGGGTCAATCTGGAAGACATGAGCTCGAGTGCTGAAGATAGGTTGTTCCCTGAGGGAAGAAGACAAAGAATAGCTGACAACAGTTTTACTTCATTAGACAAGAAGACATAAAACCATTAAGGTGACTGGCTGCATTACTAGGAACTTACACATACCCACAAAAGAATCTTTCTTTTCAATACGAAAAGTGCAAATATTCCATTATAAACTTCTTTAAAACAATTACAGCTGCTGGGCAGTGGTGGCACATGCCTTAATCCCCACACTTGGGAGGCAGAGGCAGGTGGATCTCTGTGAGTTCGAGGCCAGCCTGATCTACAGAGGTAGTTCCAGGACAGTCTCCAAAGCTACAGAGAAATCCTGTCTCCAAAAAATAATTCTTGCTACTCAGAGACTCTGTACACAAGAATTCAGCTACTCACTAAAAGACATCAGTAACTCTGCGAGGTTTTGCCAACTTGACACACTAGAGTAATCTGGAATGAGAGAACCTCAATTGAGGAATTGCATCCATCAGAATGGCCTTTGGACATGTCTCTGAGGAACTGATTAATGATTGATGGGGTGTGGGGAGGAGCGCTCGGCTCCAGTGTGATCCTGTGTTGTATAAGAAAGCGAGCAGGGCAACCAGTAAGCAGTATTCCTCTGTGAATTCTGCTTCAGTTCTTGCCCTGGCTTTCCTCAATAATGGACTGGAAGCTGTAAGACAAATAAACAATTTTCTCCCTCAAGCTTTTGGTTATTGTTTTATCACAGCAACAGAGAACCAAATTAATAGTCTTTCAAGTAAATACTTGTGACTCCCCCCAACCCCGTCTTACAGAGCTATGTAAACATGAGTCACCTCACATGTACTTTTCCACCTGAAGATGAACAAGACAATACCGTCGTCTTGTTTCAGCACTCAGACGATACAAGCAGGTGTCTTTTCAGTGGTCTGTTTAGTACCACGGTTTTTGCACTGCTGTGCTATTACAGATTCACTGCTTAAAATGGCCTCTCAGTATAATGCTGAAGTGTTCCTAAGTTTTATATACTCATAGATGCAAGTTAATGTGCCTTATGAAGAAAAATGTGTTAGATAAGCTTAACTCGGGCAGAGTCCATAGTCACATGTTCAATGTTAAGACACTGATAATGGAATCACACATTAACTGGGTATAGTGCGGTATACCTACAATCCTAGCATTTGGGAAGCATGGATTATCTTGTAAATTCAAGGCCAAACTGAGCTGCAAACATTATGAGACCATGTCTATAAATAAATAAACACATGAAAGAAATGCACATGAAACGATAGTATGTACTAACTGCTTTATAAACATGTGATCAGAGGCTTATAGGAACATGATATTATATTCCATAGGAGCAAAGCTTCAGTGCTTGTTAATTAACTATTCCTAGAACTTAGGTCCTAGGTGACAAGTAAGATATATTATAGAACAGACTATAAAAATAAAAGAATCCTTTATTTGACCCCAACTCCAACATTTTATGAACTTACAACTACATCAATCTGTAATACCTGAAAGATTCCATTCAATATACTATCCTTCCAAGAGCTATACCGAAAAGTATATGGAGGAGGTACTCAAAACCATAAACAATATTTTCTTAAATCAAGTAGGATCTGAAAAATGTACAAGAAGGTTTTACAAATAGAAAGAACAAAACCAATCAATACTCAAAATAATAGTACACGTTGGAAAAGAAGGCACAAGGCAATCTGCACATAACAGGAGCACTATAGTCCTAAGTTTCCAAGTTTTAAGTAAACTTGCTTTGGAAACAACATTCCCTAGGTTGTCTTTGCTATCCACCCCAGTTAGTTTAAACAACACTATTTATTTACTTAAAGAGAAAGTCTTGCTATGTATATGTAGCCCAGGCTATTCTTGAAGTCAATATCCTCCTGCCCCTGCCTCCTGAGTGCTAAGATTGCAGGAGGTAAGCCACTAAACTTGGTCAGAATGTTAACCTTTTAACTGGGGATATTTAATGTTTAAATCTAAATAAATCAAAATTATTTTAAATAATTTAAAACATCTTTACGAGAGTAAGTTTAAAGAAAACAGTATAGGAAAAAGAAAACCAAGACAAAGAAGTGATCAGAGCAGGGACAGGAAACCTGCTCTGTGGTGAATGGCTCTTCAGATTAAGCCTCATGGATGGGACAGCATGTCTCCCGTGACTTCAGCATGTCTTAAATACTCTACACACATTAACTTCCTCAATTTATATCAATTCCTTTAGTAACATCTGCTAACTAGTTATTTCATAAACAAATGACATTTGAATATCAACTAAGTATACAGCTTTGTTCAATGAACAAATGGCTTCTTGATTAAAGTTGAATTTAAGATTTCTGTGGCCAAAAGCCAACTGTTCAAAGTCTGGAAGATAAAGACTAAGGACATAATATCACTAATGAGACCACTACAACATCTGATACAACATATGAACACAAGAATAAAAAATATCTACTACATGCCAAGAACTGGGCTGGAGGCTGGAGATGTAGCTGGGGCATAGATTCTTTAAAAATAAAACATTCTAGCCAGGCGGTGGTGGTGCAAGCCTTTAACCCCAGCACT
>LOEQ01002857.1:74353-88564 GCA_001685075.1 Bramus lutescens | reverse complement strand
AAAAAAAAAAACAAATAAAAAAGTGCTCAGGGAGCACAGTGTAGAGGGCAACCTGAACTTTGATTTGTCTAGCACAGTAGGGAGAACAAGTACTCTTATGCTGAGGGCTGTTTTTAGTTTTTGTTTTGTTTTAAATAGTCAAGAATGGTGGTGTATGTTCTTTCTCTCTAAATTATTTTTATTTTACTTATATGTATCAGTGTTTTGTCTTCAAATATGTCCATGTACGATGTGTGTCTGGTACTCAAGGAGGCCAGAAGAGGGCACTGGATCCCCTGAATCTGCTGGGGAGTTGTAGTTGGTTGTGAGCCACCATGTGGGTACTGTGAATCAAACCCAGGTCCACTGAAAAAGAACCTCTGAAAGATCAACAAGTGCTTTTAACCATGAAGCCATCACTCCACCCCCCAATTTTAAGTTTTTAATTTTAAAATGCAGTTAAATTAGGCTTGAGTTTTCAGATGTTAGTCAGATTTTTAGAAAGTATTTTTGTCATCTATCAAACTCCAGACAATTAATTAGTACTATCAACACATTCTAAAAGATGCCTTATATAAATTCAAGACCCAAAGGCTGATCAAACATGGTAAATTAATGACACACATTTATCTTCCTTTTCAAAATTCCATTCAAGTCAAAGTGAAGGAAAAAGAAGGTATAAATCTATAATATCAAAGAACAGAAAGTAAATTTTTCGAGTATGGAAAACAAATTATTTAGTACCTGAGTTGGCAAAACAAGGAAGTGTGAAAGTATCAGCAAAGAGAGAGCTAAGTGAGCAACTGCTGGTCAGAGCAGAAGCAAGGTGACTACAAAGAGTGGAAGGTGTGGGACTTAAAACTGGGGGTTGGCTGAAATTTTAATAGAGAGCAATGGGATCTCTACCTCGGCCCTAACATCAGCTACCTTTCCCACAAACAGGAGCAGTACTTGAAACGGGTGCATTAAGAAAAAAGGCTACAAATGGAACCAGGTCCCCTTACCTTATTTTAGAATGCTACGAGGTATGTGTGTGCAATTAATCTTCTTTAAAGAAATTAAAATAGCATGCAAAAATGAAGTCTATCATCCAACAAACAGGCAGTTCATAAAGAGCAAAGAGAAAATGGGCAAGAAAATATTTCTAGTCAGGCATGGCAGCACAAAGCTATAATCCCAACACTCAGAAAGCTGAGGCAGGATAGTTTAAAACATTGGCTATAGAGTAAGACCTTGGCTTGGGAAGTAGGGAGAAAGGGAGGGAAATTATTCCTTAAAAATATAAGGAACTCTGCAAATTTAGGGAGGTGAGTTGCCCACTAAAATACTGAAGAACAAATGATTAAAAAGTAAAACCAAACAGCGGAGCTGGGCATACAGCTCAGGGGCAGAGCACTTGCCTTGCCTGTGGAAGGCCCTCGGTTAATCCACAGCACTGCAAATATACAGATGAATAAACAACAGCATTCAGGAAAAACGCCCCATGAAATATCATCATGAAGGCCCCGAGCATCAGCACCACACATCAAGAAACAAGAAGAGAAACAATCAAGTTTCAACAACACTGAAAACTGGATAGAATGGAGTAAGTGCGGGACTTGAGAAAAGTAAGAGGAAGTTTTTTTCTATATAATACCCTCAACAACTAGGAGAGAACAATTTCACACATATAATATAGCATCTGAAAAAAAATTATATTCTATCTAGCCCTTCACATGAAATTATATTGTAGAAGGATGTGTTGTTAAAATACAAAAGGCATAGTGCCCAGTAAATGAAATAAAATTGTAAGGGAAGATCTGGGATGCATAGCATACCAGTCCATATAGGAGTAGAAATACAGAAGGCTATTCTTAAATGTTAAAGACTTGGAAAAAAGAACCATGGGTACTAGGTATGATGTGCCAATTTTAAGATGGCCTCCAAGGCCATTCCCTGATGGACACTTTCTCCATAAACCTTGGGGGGGGGGGTTCAAAGAACCCTTTCACAGGGGTTGCCTAAAACCATTGTAAAACACAGATATTTACATTATGATTCATAAGCAAAATTACAGTTATGAAATATCAACGAAAGTAATTTTATGGTGTTGGGGAAGTCTCCACAACATGAGGAACTGTATTAAAGGGAAGGCTGAGAACCATTGCTTTAGAGAGTGGGTGAACCTGAGTAGGGGGTGCACACAAATAATAAACACAGATTTGCTGACCATGAATTAATCAAAAAGAAGATTATTACTCTAAGTGGTCTGGATCTATGCAGGTAAATGGCCAATCAAAAGATTCTCCTTGACTGGTTTGAAAGACATAGCAAGCAATTAATCCTGTTGAAAACTACAGGAATACAAGAGAAAATGTCCATCATCCCAAGCCTAGCTTCCACCTGGATTGCCTTATGAGGAATATTCAGTTAATTGTCAATGCCTAGACTCTTGGCCCACAGAAATTCACCTAACAAATAGGTGTTGTTTTAAGCCAGTAAAATCTTGCTACTTAGTCACACAACAATAAGACTAATATATATGACACACAACTTAAAACTAAGCAAAATCAGTAATTTATAATGAAATCATATTTCCTCCTAAAGCAGAAAACTTCAGAAGTCAATGCCACCTCAAGAAGTTTTAAAAACAACACATTAAAAATGCCAGAAAGCAGAAACCTTGAATAGGAAATTGTCATACCTGGTTAGGGTGGCTAAAAACAATCAGGTTCACAGGGATCAGTTTCGGGCTGTCCTGGATCTTCTAGGTTTATAAAGAATAGGTGGGCAGCTAAACCAGGTGTTCCTGCCCCCAGTTTGTATCATGGCTTTTCTAACTTTAAAGTGTGTGGGTTATGCCTAAGGAAAGAGCCTGGGAGGGACTGGGAGACAGAGGCACTTTAGGAATCAGATAAGCTTTCTGAATAGACAAAAGTTTTCACTTTTGTGAGTTTCACTAGTGCAATGCAGCATCCCTCAGTAAGGTCCCTACACCAGCAGCAGCCTCACGGCAAACTCATTATAACAACTAGTGAGCCCACTCAGACCCACTGAATAAAAATCTGAGGGTAAAGGAAACCCAGCAATCTGTGTTTTCTTTTTAACAAGCCCTCTAGGTGGTGCTGATATGGGCTTACAATTGAGAACAACTAATCTTTATTATTTTCTCCCAGCATCATACTATGATCTAGTCGTCTTCTTGTTGTAGCCAAGAGGCAATGCATTTCAAAACTGTGTATGACCTAGCTAACATATCACAACTGCTTTAATAAAAAGGGGGGCTTGCAGAATAAATAAAAGATAAGGCTATAGATATTTTTCCTTGACTAGAAGATTTTAAAAACAATGTGTTTAGGAAGTATATGTTCTCTTCACTTTCTCACTATCCTCGCTAATCTCTACTCCTTTTACCTTACACCATCACATGTTGTTCTGAAGAACTAATGACTGTATTAGAGTTTAGGAGGAGGTAATTCCAGAACAAACCTGGGGGCTAGAGAGATGGCTCAGCATTTAAGAACATGTGCTGCTCTTAGAAGACCTGAGGATTTGTTTACCAAAACCCACATGGCAGCTCACAACAGTTTGTAACAAGGGATCCCTCTTCTGGCCTCCACAGGCACCAGGTTAAGTGTGTGGTGTGCATGCATACATGAAGCCAGGCATTCATACACATGAAATAAAAGGGTTTTTTTAAAAAAGAATAATGACAAATTTTAATCTGGTACAGTATAGGCCAGCTTTTCCTTACAAGCTAGAAAATCAAGTAACATAGAGACCACGTCTTTCAGGAGTGCAATATGCTATTATCCTGGCCCTCCACGTGTAGGTCTGTACTTTTAAGCACAGGGGAAATGTTCCAAAATGACATCTCAAGTGTCTCTCCTCCCCCCACCAGACTGAGATCTTCAGAGACACAGATTCTTTTTGCATAAGTATTCCAGAGACTGAAGTGCCCAATAACTAAAAGCTTATAAAAATTTCAATTAAAAGTCAACAGTATAAATACTATAGCAAACATGTAATGATGTCAAAACTTACCAGATTTAAATACATTAAAAGTAAAATGCAGGGTTTTCATCATCTTAAAGGAAGACAAGAAACATGCATAAGGAACCCACCAATAACCAAACTTGTACTAAATCTGAATGTTTTAGAAAAACTATGAAGGATTAAAAACAGTTTTCCAAGTAATCGCCGAGCATCCATTTAGGTTCCCTGAACTAAGAGTTCTCAGCAGCTGCAAGTTCAACACATGCTTTCTCATTTCACAGCTGTTGAACGTTCCATTAGTCAAATATTCCTTTAGAGCTCTTTCTCCATAAAGATGCAGATAGCATTAAGATTCTGATAACTGCCAATAATCCTTACATTTAAAACAGTTTTTGCTGGACAAGTACAGTAACTACTTCTTTAGTCAATCTTGAAAATAATGAACTAAGATTTTACGTGTAGAAGCTAAAACTGATACAAATGCCTATAAATCTATATGTATGAACAGTTACTGGGTGTGGTAGTATTATACTGTAGCTATTAACATTGTTTAAATACCTTCATTCTTAAATCTCAAGAGAAAACATTAAAACTTAAATGTACTCATTTTAGAGAAACTAAGCAATTCAGAAAGACAACTTTCACAATTGGTCTACCCAGAAACATGGCAGCACTTTAAAGCTCTTTCTCATCTTTTTCTTTTTTTGTACACATACACACACACACAAAACATATACACACACACACTTTATGTATGTGATCCCAAAAGTAAACTTGTATATTTTGTAATGTGTTTGCCTGCATGCCTATTTGTGTACTACGTGCATGCCTGGTGCCCAGAGGCCAGAAGAAAACATCAGATCCCCTGAACTGGAGTTACACATGGCTATGAGCTGCCATGTAGGTTCTGGGATAGAACACAGACCCTCTTGGAAGAGCAGTTAATGCTGTTGACCACTGAGTCACCTCTCCAGCTCCATGATATACTTTTGCATCACGGCAAAGTCTACCATCTTTAAAAATATTCTTTGGACTAGCTTCCTGCCACATTAAAAGTCTGTAACTTCACCTATAGATTAAATGCTGATTACTCAGAATACTCTTAATTTGTCACAAAATAAAATTAGACAGTAACACTGTCATTAATATCTTTGCCCTATATTAACACTGAAATAGTAATGCATACACATATATTTAACATTAACAAAATAAGAAATGAAAAACCACAATTACTATTCTGTAGATTACTTATATTAAGCTAAATAGATATGTAACAAAACTGCATTCTCAATGTTTGTAGTTATAGCCTTAGATTAACACTGCAATCCACCTTGGCCAGAGAAGAGAAGCTTCCTTTTACAGTGGCTGGCTTTCAACACAGAGACTCTTAACTGGTCAAATGCTGAAAATAAATGACTGTTGAATGCTCAGCGCTTAACTGGACATCTATATCATCCCTCCAAGACTCAGGAAACACCGAGGAAAGAGAGCAAAAACAGTGGTCAGTGCTAGAAAGCTGGTTCTCAACCTATGGGTCGCAACATCTTTGACAAACCCTTATCTCCAAAAATATTTGTATTATGATTCATAACAGTAGCAAAATTAAAATTATGAAATAGCAACAAAAATAATTTTATGGTTGCGGGGTCACCACAACATAAACAGCATTAGAAAGGTTGAGAATCACCATGCTAGAGGATAGGAGTCCTACAAAATGCTGCTTCCTAGATATGACAAGGGCAATCTCATCAAGAATGAACACACAGCAGCAATGACTACCTGCACGCTTTTATGTGCAGGAACACACACACAAATAACACATGAAATCAGGAGGAAATTAGTTGGGAAGGAAGGATACAGGAGAGGGCAATGGGTCGAATATATTCAGAATACATAGCATACATGCACAAACTTGTCAAAGATTTAACAAAATAATATCTATTATTATCAGCAGAGAAGATAAATGAGCATCCTGCAAGATCTAGAACTATTTTTGCTTTTTTAATCAACAAAGCATCTTAAGAAAGTTGGGTTAAAGGGTGACGAGTCTTTTCACTCAGTTTTTTGTTGAGTAAAGGTTTCTCTTTGTACTCCTGGAACTTGCTCTATAGACCAGGCTGGCCTTGAAATCAGAGATGTGCCTCTTTAGTGTTGGAGCTAAAGGTGTATAACACCATGCCTAGCTCTTCTCAGATTAATTAATGTAGGTAGATTGTTAGATTCTTTTTTGTGCTTAAGTATGCCTCAGGTTTACTTGAGAACTTATTATTGCTTTCTTAAATGTTTGTGAAAAGTCCCTGGTTAATTACAATGATCCCTGGTTAATACTGAGAGTAGGTAAAGTCCTTATTAAGTATGATGGAAGCTGGCAGGACACTCAAGCAAACCACACACATTTCAATGTTAAAATTCAAAAGACAGACATTTGAAATAGCAGAGTCAGATAGGAAACAACAGCATTTTACAAGAGAACACACAAGAAAGCAGCACACAAAAAGCTAAAGGGATGGTAGGTCAAAGTAACTGTCCTAAGTTTAGGAATATTGGAGGACACGGTAACATTTTCTAAGTTGAAATATTGAGATCTTTGATAGTTAATTCCATTCGAGATAATTTACCAGTGATCATTATTAAGAGCCTAATAGGAAAAACTGAAAGTACCAGAGATGAAAACTCCAAATCACAGAGATACCTTACAGAATAACCCTGAGACTTTTCACAAACATTTAAGAAAGCAATAAGTTCTCAAGTAAACCTGAGGCATACTTAAGCACAAAAAAGAACCTAACAATCTACCTACATTAAAAAAAAAACTGACATATCCAAATTACTAGAAATCGGGATTTTTCTGTATACTAAAAATGGGACTTAATTCACTCAATTCTTTCCGCTGATTTTACAGTATGGTGCGGTGTCACAAACTCATTGTGAATCACAAAGCCTTTTAGTCATGAAAATACCTGTCAGAGCTAAGGCTCCAGTCGCCCTGTCTCCTGAGTCCAGGACTCAGCTTGCTGGGCAAGGTGCTCCACCACTGAGCTATACTCCCAGGACGTTTGAGCACTATTTTATTAAGACTCAACAACTAAAAACAATGTAGAACTAGGAACAAGTCCTTCTATGATAAATTCAAGGACGATCTCTTTCACGGACTTTTGGACTCTGCAGTGTGTGACCATGTGGATCCAGATATGCCATTAGACTGAAGACATGGTAACAATGACTTTAACTAACTCTATACAGCAATGAAAACTGCACGTTATCCATGATCCTAAAACACAGCTTTTGATTTCACTTCCATTCTAATTCTTGTTTGGCAGTTTTACAAAAAGCTGTCAATTCTCACAACCTTTCTGTTTTAGAATTTGGTACTAACCCTTTCATTTCAAAGAATGTGAAAGAGCTCTTCATGTTTTACAGAATACTGAAAGAAAATATCCAGAGCTAGGGAGATGGCTCCATGGGTTAAAGGCTTGCCTAGCAAATGTGAAGCCCAGTGTGATGTTGAGTCCCCAGAACCCACATAAAAACCAGGTGGGTGGGATAATCCCAGAACCTGGGAAGGAACAAGTAGACAGGGAATCCCCAAAGCAAGCGGGCTAGCTAGACTACAAGCTCCAGGTTCAGCAAGAGTCCCTGCTGCAGTCTAAGGTAGAGAGCTATCGAGGAAGAAGACACTGATATCAATCTCAGGCCTCCACACACACTAGCACACAACTACCTGCACCCAAACATACACCTTTCCTGAATATGTGCAAACATACATACATACAAACAGACACTACAAACACACACACATTCACACAAAAAATATACTCCTTGGGCAGAATTAATTTTATAGTTTTCACAGAGATTAAGACGACTTTTCAAAAGCTGGAAAAACTGCAAGGGTTAACCATATTATAAGGATAAAACAATGATTACACATTTCCTAGATTTCACAATTTTAATTTCTAATAAAAACAATGAGAAAGAATTGATCAGCCTACATTAAAAAGAGAAAAGTATAAATAAAATTTAGCTTTATGAGTTAAAAATTATTTTTGCTATACAAAAGCCATAATGGATTTAAGATACATTCTTATAGCTGTCTGGTAAGTTTAAAAACAAGCTAAAAAAATAAAATGAAAGTAAAAGAAAAAGTCAAAATATTAAAAAGATATGTATGCCAATTACTCCATCCTCTTTTCTCAAAATTATTTAAGAAACAAAAACAAAGAACAAGAGTTAGTCCCGTGCCCTCCCCCCTCCTTCCTTGGACACTTGGGAACACAAAATCGACCACCACATGTGATTTACAAAGGACAGGGAAGGCTATCAGTAAGTATGAACTGCTAAATTAAGAACATAAAGTCAAGTGAGGGCAGTAGCATGCTCCTAACACTCAAGGTAGGGATCACAAGTTCCAGGCCACATGATAAACCTCTCTCATACAGAAGGTGGCTTGATAAGAGAGAGAGGGAGGGAAGAGGAAGGAAAGGAGGAAGGTGTTGAAGTAAGGAGAAAATGTACTGTAAATTTTAAGATTTTTTGACCTAAAAGAAAGATTCTAGATACACAATTTTATTCATATACTGTTGACTGGGTTTTTGCTGTTGAGTTTCATCTATACTCCTATAATACCGTTCAAGAAGGGTTAAAGGCTTTACGGGATGTGGTTTTACACACCTGCAATGCCAGTACTCTGGGATAGCCAATCAGAGCTACTCAGCAAGGTCCTATGTCTCAAGGAAAAACAGATCTCATTTTTTTTTTGTTTCGGTCTCAATTCTTGTACACAGATTAAGCCTACCTAAAATTACCTTATTACATACAAATTCTTCTGTAATTAACTTGAACTCTTACAATACCTTAAAATCACTCATTAAAAAAAATAAGTCTTTCTGACCTCCAGGAAAATCTTGGTTCTTCTAAAACATAATGTATCTTGTAAATTGCACTGTCACCACAAAATGTGTGAGCAAATCGTAAGATATTAAAAACAAGCAACACAAACAAAAGCCTGCACATTACATTTGACTAGACAGGTCCTAACCAAACATTCGAGGGCTACTTAAAACAGTCACTTAAACTTTATAGTAAGAACTGACAATTCCAGAAAATACTAAATATTTGGGATTCATTTTCCTGTTCTTCTATTCCATTAGCAATATCCAAGATAAAGAGAAAACTCAAATGGCAGAACAGAGATCTGATCTTTTGAGATGTTAATGCCTTTTAATCTTGACTGTCAGTAACATAAGCCAGCAAAGTAAGAACACGGACAGTTCTCTTGTTAACGCTCCAATTCATTCATTCACAGCTCCCCTGAGTATGAAGTATGAGAGTGCCTACTCCTCTCTGAGCACACCATGCAGTTTCCCACATTACTACCTCTGGACTTGAAAACTCCCAGTTCTACAGACTCTTTTGGCCAAGACACATTTCTCAACCACTCCCTCTCCACGCTGGAACTTCCCAGGCTGTTCCATTACTCACTTACTTCCTTTACCCAGCAGAGTTCATTGTTTTACCTTAATGTTTCTACGGTCCTGAAATGGTTCCTATCAGACCACCAAGAACAATTTTTTTTTTCAAATTGCCAGCTGATACCACGGGCTTGTTAAATCTAAGTAGTTGATCTTCATTATCACTTCTTGAAAATTAAATGGAATAGAAAAATAATTGAATAGAAACTATCAGACTGTATCAAATAAAGTAAGAATATTATTTTGTGTTTTTTATCATTTTAAATATGAGAGTACTACATCACAGCATAAAAATGGATACTGCCAGGGTATATTTTAAAACTTGTCTGTTTTTATTTTTTTTTGTTTTGTTTTTTAGGCAGGTTCTTCCTATAGCCCAGGCTGGCCTCAAACTCCAGATCCTCCTGCCTCAGTTTTCCAAGGACTAGATGTGTACAGCATGCCACATCAGGCTGGGTCATATCTCTTGAGTTTTCAAGCCCAGTCTATTGCACAGCCCAGCTTTCATTGGCTCACATGATTCTGGATAAAGTTCTGGAGACTCACTCTATATCCAAAGGAGTCCATGAGAGCAAGGCTTTCATGCAGTGTTCTGTCTAAATGCTCTCTCATTTATCTACACAGCCTACCTGAACTCACCTTTTCGTATTTAATATCACTGGCTCCAGAGTTGTGTTATCCTTCCTACAGCAGCAAATGTCCTGTCACACACACACTGTTCACCTCTACGAACACCCCTCTTCACTGCTCTTTCATCATCTCACCTCTCCTAACCAGGCTTCCCGGCTTCTAAACTATCAACTCCTGTACGGAAGAAGACATTTCACTGACTCTTCAACAGTACTCAGCTGAGTACACGCCATATAATTGGTGATGAACCTTTGGTAAAATTAACAAAGAACTAAGGACTTAAACTGCTAGGAAAGGTCAGATGGTTGCCTTTACAAAGTGCACTGTTATTGTGACGGGCAGATCAACATTTCCACATGTTTGCTACCACCCCTAGAACCTTAAGCAAAACAAGACTCAGTTTCTCATCCTTTAGCAAAGAAAGACTCCAGGTAACAATGTAGCAGCACCCACTTCCATTCTTTAAGAGTTCAAGGCAAAAAGAAAAGGCTCAAAGTTTGCAAAGTAGGGTAGATATCAGAAAAACAAACAAAAATCTCATCACCCATTAGCAAGGAAACTCCTATTCTGTACATAACTAACTACATAACTAACTCTTAATAAAGTCAGGCATTAGTGCACTAAGTAAAAACAAAAAGTAGCTCAAAATAACTAACTGGCTGGAGTGGCTTGCTATCGGTTGCCTTCTCCAGTGTTCTGAAAGAGTTCCAGACTCACTAAGAACATTATGGTATGCTCCTGGGGTGCACAACCTTACAGGTATTCCTCATTGAGACTCAAGCTTCTCATGGGCTTCATTTCACACATACAATTGCCTTTATTTGTAAGGTGTCAGCCACACCTATTTTTACACAGCCATCCTTGAGCTGACCTCACTCCAATTGAAAACAGACTCTGCCAACTGTTGGTTTCAGCTGTTCTTTTCCTTTTCCACAGTTCATACACTAGTATTACAGGAGTCATTTTTTCCTGCCTAATCGTTTTAGTTTAAGAAAATAATTCCTTTACCCCTTAATTGTAGCCAACAATTAAAGTTAATGTAAATCATATTATAACATTCATCAAAAATCCATCTGTAATACATAAACTTCCTTAACCACATGAAATTTTGGATATTCATCTAAGTAAGGTAATTTAGGACTGCCTGGGAAAACTTTAAAGGTCATATAATACTAACTTCTGTTTCAAAGAGGCCCAGATGGCTATGCTTATTCACTTACAAAGGGCAGATGTCTTTGCTGTAGGACATTCTTGTCTATTTCCATCAACCCTTTCTCTTTCAACAGTGCAGATAAACCCCAATCCCCCCCAATAAGAAAGGGCCACATTCCCAAATACAGATTGTGAGGAAAATAAAAGTAAGTGCTCTTAACTGCTGAGCCAAATCTCCCCATCCCTTCTTTCTAGATCTCTTAATACTAGTTATCATCACATTGGCCATGAAGTTTTGGCACCTAAATTTTGGAGGCACAAACTCAAATTATATTATTCACCAATCAGGAACTCTATTACAGTCATTTTTAAATTTTTATTTTACTCCTTTTTTAAATTTTAGTTTATGTGTTTCAGTGTTTTGCCTGTATGTATGTATTGTATGTGCACCACTTGCAAGCCTGGCACCTGCAGTGGTCAAAACCCGGTATCAGATCTGGGAAGTGGAGTTACCAAGGGTTATGAACCACCATGTGGGTGCTGGGAATTGAACCCAGGTCCTTTGAAAGAGCACAAGTGCTCTTAACCCCTGAGCCATCCCTCCAGCCCCTTAAAATACTTCTAACAAAAAGGCTAGTGAGTTGTTTATAAACAAATTATGCTAAGTGTCTAAATGTGTTTCATGTAGATAGCTTAGATTCATATTTCAAACACTAATCTCCTTTAGTATTAAATTAATCTCAGTCTTCACTTGGTAAAACAGTGGACATTCATGTAATATGAGAGACAGAGCAAACTGATTCTCTTCACGCCGCTGCCACTCCAGTCTATAGAATTCAGTCTTCTTGATGAAAAACTGCCACTTGATTTTGTGTGTAGCTGCACGTGCATGTGACACTCCAACATGACTTAACAACACATTTTAAATGTGGAGCTACATATAATCAAGGGAAACCAATATTAATATGCTTTTTAGTATTTTCTCATTTAAAATTGGTGCAACTGATTCAAAACATTTTCAAACACGATTATTTTCTAGCTTAAGTGCTTCAATAGTTTAGAAGAAAAAAGTCAACAACTATTAAATAAGGAAAGGAGAAAAAAATCATTTTTACAGGTTGATTTATACTCCTTATTTTACAGATAAGAATACAGTCCATAAAGGTTAAGCAATTTAAGCTACTAGCAGCACCAGAAGTAGAGTAAGGTATTTTAATTACATTCTTATCCTTGTTATTTAAGTATTAAACGTAATTATCAACCCATAATTAATATCTGAGGAAGGACTCCTGTGACACATGTTCTACATTTTCAAAGTTGTATAAGCTAATAAACTTCAAATTTTAATTGCCAGAACAAAAAGAAACTACAAGAACTTTAAAGTGTGTGCTCCTAGTAAGCCATCACAACGAATTTCAAAAATCCATCATTCCAAACCTTGTCCCTCAACTACATATTTATCGGTATTTATTCGACCACAGGAAGAATTCAGAAACAGCACCAACAATTTCCTAAAGAAATAAATAGATCACCACTCCCGTAACAAGGGTTTCCAGCTTAAATAAAGAGGAGCTCCTGGCATTTTATTAAGCTGCAGTATTTAGAATTAAATGTTTGGAAAAGGCACTCTCAGCTGGCTTATGTTGAGGATGTAAATCTGACACTGCTGACACAAGCTAAAGGTCTGAGCTTAAAAGAGAAAAGCAGAAGAAGTGAACAAGTCCCTTTAATCAAAAGCTTGCTCTCTCCAGCGACCACACCGTGGAGACCGCAATAGTGAGACGCGGAGATTTTCGTTTTAATGCCCAGTAAGCTAACGCTGTACATTCAGCTTCGGGTGTTCAAGGATAAAACACCGGGCACAGCGAGGGCAACAACTTACGAGAGATCGGTTTCAAGGACTGTTGTCTAACTACTCATTACAATCGTCCCTTTGTGCAACTGATTATTTCTACAAAGTCCTGGAAAAATGCAACTCTTCTCTTCGAATGATACCGGGTCAACCAAACCTAAGATGGCAAGATTTTGGTAACCTACACATTGGTTTGACCAATGAAGAGGTACAGGGTAGACCAGCGCATTCTCTTCATACAAATCATTAATTAGACTGTAACAAACAACATTACACGTTCTAATTAGGACCTCAGGCGTCGCTCTACAACAACACAAATATAATCTCTATTTTAAAGTAGTACCCGTTGAGCAAGGGGGAGTATTTAAAAGCAGCCCACCCCCACCGTTCAGCAGCACACACGCACAGATTTAAAGCTGTGATAAGCACAAAATCCTTACCCCATTTTGCCCAATGAAAACTTGCTCTGAAGTTTCTACAAAAATAACTTCCAAGGAATTTTCTCCGTCTGTTATTTTGCAGTTTCTTTTCAACCCCCGAGATCTTTTCCGGAGGGAACTCAACGATGCTGACTGTTCAGTTAGTTCTTGTCGGCAAAAGGATTTCACTCGCGCCGATACGTTTTAAACGTTCTAACATTTGCTTATTTGGAATTTGAAAAGGTTGCGCGGAGAAGACAGCACTCAACTATTGAACAAAATCCGTACGTGCATGAAGGAAAACGCAAAACCCAGCTTCACCGAGTCTTAGAAAAAATGAGTTCGCTGGTTATTTCGCTCACGTCCCCCTCGCCACTCCAGGGAGCCAGGTAACTCGGCCTTCTCAGGGCTAAGGCGGTGGGTTCAAATTTCACCACACCAGGTCCCTAGGGGTGGAGCGTGCAAACCAACGCGACGTGCACTTTAATAAAAAAAAATCCTACAGGCAGCAATGCCCCGTCTCCCTTCGCTGACATTAAAAAAAAATTATATAGAAAAAAAATCCCGAAGTGCAAAGCCCGGCCGCTCGCGATGTGCACGGCACACCACATCGGAATCCGTCCTTTCAATGTTCGTCCTAAGACTCGGAGCAGAGAGGAGGTGGAGAGCAGGCAGAGAAGGCTGGGAAGGATCGATTCGTTCTCTCGAAGAGCATCAGCGGAGCCATTTCCAGGCT
>LOEQ01002857.1:46208-66009 GCA_001685075.1 Bramus lutescens | reverse complement strand
GGACAGGCTCCAAAGCTACAGAGAAACCCTGTCTTGAAAAAAAAAAAAGAAAAAGAAAAAAGAAAAGAAAAAACAATCCTAAGCTTCATGAAAGAGCACTCAGTAAAGACCCCAAATAGTCAAAGGATTTCTGAGAAAGAAATATCAATGTTGGAAGTATCAAAATAATGAATTTTAAATTAGAATTCAGAGCCATAGCCACAAAAATAACATAGTATTGGAACAAAAACACATAGACTGATGGAATAAATAGGGTGCCCCAAAGTAAATCTACACAACTACAGCCAACCAATTTTGGACAGAATTGCCAAAAATACATGTTGATTGGAGAAAAGACAGCCTCTTTAACAAGTGGTTCTAGAAAAACGATATCCACATGTAGAAGAATGAAGCTATATTCCTATCTCTCACCTGTATAAAATAAGTTCAAGATGTGTTAAGGACCTAGTGCAAGGCCTGAAACTGCAGCTAGGAAGGATCTTCAGGATACAGGCACAGCCAGGGCTTCCCGAAGATAGCTCTGACAGCTCAGGAAACAATAGCAATAACTGATAAATGGAATTGCACAAACTTGGAAACAAGCACGCACTCCAAGAGGCAGCCTAGAGAGCCTGCTAGACATCTGATAGCTTAAATAGCTAGAATCTGGAAAGACACATTGAAAAAATAGACCAAGAAACTAATGATCCAATCAATAAATGGGCAAATGAAATGAACAGACACATCTCAAGATGAAAACGGAACAGTTAGTAAAATGCTTACTGCACAAGCTTGAGGGCTTGAGTTTGGATACCCAGCATGGATGTAAATCAGGGTTGGCAATGTGCCCCTGTAATTTTAGCATGGGGAAGCAGAGACAGGTATATGTCAGGGACTCACTGGCCAGGTTTCAGATTAAGTGAGAGACCCTGCCTTAGAAATAAACAAACAAACAAATGGGGTTGGCTGGAGAGATGACTCAGGAGTTCAGAGCACTGATGGCTTTCTCACAGGACTCTCTGGTTCTAGTCCCATCACCCATGTGGCAGCTCACAACTGTCTCTAACTCCAGTTCTAGGGGATCCACCTTTCTTCTGACCTCTGCAGGCACTAGGTAGGCACACACATGGTGCATAGACATACATGCAGACAAAATACCCATATGTGTAAAATTAATCATTTTCAAAATGTGAAGTGATAGAAGAAGGTATCTCATGTCAACCTCTGCCCTCCACATGCACATATATGGGCACCAGAAACACATCAACACACACACACACACCCTAACCACACCCCTAACTCTGAGGAACCCTGCCATCTCCTCTTCAGAGCCTATAACAAGACAATGTCTAGCACATAATGGGTGCTCAGTACATTGTTATGTGCTGAATGAATGATTTTCTGCTATCCTTAAGAAGAAAATAATTGTAACAGGTCTCTCAACCATTTAGAGAAGCAACAGAATCTGGAGTAGCTAGAGCCCAGGAATTAGAAGAGTGGTCATACATAGCTGAGGGAAAGTTAGGAGACAGAAGTTCCAGGAATCAGAGAACGAAAATTGGGTGCTTTGAGGAGAGCTTACAAGAACGTTGCCCTTTTCAAAGAAGGGATAGGTGGTAAAAACAGAGAGGGCAGGACCTGACCCAGCAAGACAGACCACCCTCTCTGTGCCTAGAAGATCAGGGAAGGAAAACAGTGCCTGAGACCCAGAGACAAAGAAGGCTTCCCGAGCAGCTGTGTGTGTGCCTAAGGGTCACAGCCATCACACAGCGAGCTGGTACGTGGTCAGTCCACCTCATTACCCAATCCTCTCTTTGTTCCCTCTTAAAGCTGGCAGACAGGAAGCTACAGGCAACGCCAGTGATTGTCATCCTGGGTAAGGAAGAGGGCAGGGTGAATCTGGAGGGAAAGATAGAAGACAGTCAGACCACATTATATTCCATTTGCCAATCATAAGAAAACGGTTATTTTTTAGTTCAGCACATGGGAAGACAAGCTCATCCACACAGTAGGAACATAAATTGATATGCCTTTGAAGATAGGTAAAGCTTGACACAGCAGGTCTACTTCAAGGAATTTATTTTAGAGATGTATTTTCTTCAGTGTTCAAAGCAACATGTGCAAAGATTTTCTTGTACTGCTTTAAAATGAAAAAGGATTAACTGTTTCTCCATCTGTATAGAACTGGCTAAATAAACATTGCCACAACCATTGCAATAAAATACAATGCCACTATCCAAAAAAGGTAAGGTAGTTCCTGAGTGCAGATGTGGAAAGATGCCTAATACAGGAGGAAACTCTGGATGGACAGCAAATCGTGGTTACCTTTGGGTTGCATGAATATAGATTTGAGAGTTAGAAATTAAGTTTCTTGTTTTGCTTTTCTGTTCTTTCCTTAATACTATTTGTATTGCTTGAATTTCTTTTTATAGTGAGCATGTATTATTTTAGTAATCTAAAACTGAACCAAATTGTTTGAAATGTTATTAAAGATACATGTGATATAAGCCTGAAAAGATAGCCCAGTGGGTAAAGTGCATAGTTTGGGACCTTCATTTTAATCCCCATCATCCATATCAAACATTGAGCAAGTCGGCCTGTGTTTATGGTCCCAGTGCTGGGGAGGCAAAGGTGGAAGGGTCTTTTGGATTTCTTTGGCCAGACTGTCCACCTGAATCTGCAGTCTCCAGGAAGAGTGGAAAACCCTGTCTTAAAGAATAAGGTGGAAAACTGGGAATGATGGTATATGCCTTTACCACCAGCACTTGCAAGGCAGAGGCAAGGAGATCTCTGTGCGTTCAAGGCCAGCATGTTCTACATAGAGAGTCCCAGGCAACCAGGGCTACATAATGATACCCTGTCTCAAGAAACAAGAAACAAACAAAATAATAATAAGGTGGAAGTGATTGAGGGAAAGTTCAATTTCCGAATTCCATATGCATATATATACACATGCACTCTGACTTACACACATGTAAAAATAACAACAGCGCACAGGCACACACACACACACACACAGGAAAAAGAAAAATGCATATATGGAACTTGGGAGGCAGAAGGATTACAAGTTTGAGGCCGTGCTGAATACTGAAATCCAGATTCCAACTCAAATAGATGTTCAAAATTCAATTGTACTACAATAGAATGAGACATTAATATGCATTATAATTTCCTTTCTCCCTCCCTCATACCATTGAAGAAAACATTGTAAGTTTACAAAATACATTTATAAAAGGAAGAAAATGATATAACCTATTTTATTAGAAACAATAATCTCATTGTGCTCTTCACTGATGAAATTGGAGCTGTGTATTCTGTTTTATGAGAGATGCTGATGAGATAGCAGAATGAAGTGGCGAGTACCAAGGCGAGGCCATGTGAGCATGGATGAAAGCAGGTGTTTAAATGGCTGACTTCACAGAAGGTCTGTCACAAAGCATAGCTAATAGCTGGGTGAATACATACACCATGAAACGGTGACAGATCAATAGCAAAGATTATTAGAAGGCATGGTTCAACTCAATATAAGAATGCAAAAATGATTATATCAATAGAATTGGCTGACTTGGAATGACTGGCTATCTCATCCATTCTAGATTCATTGAAGCAACAACTAGTAAAACTTTGTTGGGATGACATAAGAGAGATACTTTCATCAGAGAAGAAGCCAAATATAACACCCCTAAAATTATTTTTATTAAGAGATTGTGTGACAAGTCTGAACAAACACAACAGTCTCTTATTAGCTTCTCTGTATTTTATCCTTCAAGAAATCATCCTTTCCAATAGTGTTATTGGCCATAGCCAATATACAACTTACTTCTGCCACTTTCTTCCATGTTTGTGTTTCAGATGTAGCCTGCTGAAGAGGCACATTTGCATGGTTTTTGTTTATTTATTTATCTCCTTGACTTTATTTTTTGGAGACAGAGTAGCCCAGGCTAGCCTAGAACTTACTGTACGAGCCTCAGCTGGCCTCAAACTTGTAATCCTTATGTTTCATTCTCCTAAGATCTGGGACTCATAAGCATGTACCACCATGCCAGCTTCCATTGTCATGCCCATAAAAGTCAAATTTCTAAAACAAAGTGAATGATTTAATTTTCCTCACTTGTCCCTTTGAAATTTTTCTTATTTCTATACATGACAAGTCAAGAAAGGCCAACGTATTTGGCTGATTGAGAAACAATAAACCCTTCTAAAACCTCAGACAATTTATTATTTATAGAGTTGACAAAAGAAATCACAGCAAAGTTGTCATGTCCCTTGTCCTATTGGACTGTACAGAAACAAAAGGGACTCAGTGACAATGCCCTGTTGCTAAGGAGCCGATTCCATGCTGCAACTGAGCAGTTTAATAGACTACAATTATAGCTAACAGTGAGAGAAAATATCATTTAATATAGAGTTTGGCTGGCCTTTGTTCCTGGCTTCTGGAAGGGAAACAAAATCTCTAGAATTCCCAAGATGTAGAAGTGCCTTTATTATTTTTGATGATTGTTGTGGTTTGAATGTGAATTGTCCCCCATGGGCTCATCTACTTGAACATTTATTTCCTTGCTGGTTTGGGAAGTTTGTTGAACCTTTAGAAAGTTAAGCCTAGCTGAAGTAAGTGGGTCATGGAGCCACTTTATAGCCCAACTCTATGTGCTGTCCTTTCTTTAACCTCCAATCTACTCAGATGTGAACAAGCAGATGTCTTAGCTCCCTATTGTTGTGGAATATTACTTTAACTATGTAAATGTGTGCTGCATTTGTTTGTGCTGTATTTGTTTAACTGTGTAAAGATGTGTTGCTGTGTCCTTGCCTGCCTAAGGCACCTGATTGGTCTAATAAAAAGCTGAATGGCCAGCCAATAGCTAGGCAGAAGAGGGATAGGCAGGGCAGAGAGAATAAGTAGGAGGAGGAATCTAGGCTTAAGAAAGAATGAGGGAGAAAGAAAGGGAGACACATGGGGCCAGACAACTGCCAGACAGACACAGAAGAAGCAGGAAAGTAGAACATAAGAAGGAAAAAAAAGTTAAAAAAATAACCCTGAAGAAAAACATAAATGAAGAGAAAGGTTAGATTAAGTCATAAGAGCTAGTGGGGCAAACCTAAACTAAGGCCAAGCATTCATAATTAATAATAAGTCATGATTTGGGGGCTGACAGTCCAAGAAAGCCTGATAACACCCTATGCCACAGAGTTGCCATCCCTTTCCTATCATAAACTGTATCCCTTCAAACTGTGAGCAACAGTAAATCCTTCTTCTTTTAAGTTGGTCCTTCCCAGATATTTGGTCCTTCCAAAGAAAAGTAATGACAATAGAAATGTGATGCCAATAATAGGGTCATTGCTGTGATAAACTTGACCATGGGGTTCATATGCCTCCAGAACTGGTTGCAGGAAGGATATGAGTTTGAAGGTGCAGCCTCCATGTTGTAAGCAGAGCTTAATGGGCAATTCTGATATGGGAGACCAGAATGTTGATGGGGATGTGGGCAGTAAAGGTTGGCTCCTCAGATTTTAAACAGGAACAAGGACTTCATCTGGAATTGAGTTCATGGCTCTTTACGTTGTATGCTGGTAAAGAAGCTGGCTGACTTCTACTGATGCCTTGAAATTCTGAGTGAGGTTGAATTAAAGAGTAATGGACTACATTGTTTGTTAGAGGAAATTTCAGAACAGCATAACATTCAGGCTGTGGCATTGTTATTGCTCACTGCTTTTACCCAGATTTACAGGGAAACAGCAGGAAGAACAGAAAAAAATATGAAAAACATAGTTTGGTAAGGAGATTGAATGTGGTTATAGTTACAGACAGAATGGACACAGGGCCAGACAAAACAGAAGTAATTATTAAAGGGAGTAGTGTAACTAAGAAGAAGCCTCAAAGTTAATACTTGGACCATAGAAAAGATGGCTGAGGACAATACCCTAACCTCTGAGAACTCCTAGACATAACAGTACAAATCCATTTGGAAATTTTTCATTTGAAAACGGACTCAATGCTTTCTGATTTACCTGGGCCTCCTAGGGAAGTATTTCACAGACTCAGCCTTGTAGGCTGTTATGAGTGACCATCCTCTGAGATAAACAACTGCCATCTTGGAGCATTCAGTTGTGTGCCCCTTGCAAAAGATCATACCAGCTGGGCTTGCTGTAAGTTTAAAACGCCACATAGAGAGAGAGAGACCTACTCAAGTTTTACTTTAGTATCCAGCTGCTCCTACAACCTGGCAACTCTGCATGTGGCCTGGGAGAGGTGCTGGAGCATATAGAAGCCAGGGAAGGCTAGCATAGGGAAGACTAGCTCCATCTATGTAGTATGAGGAATTCCTCATCCCTGCTGCATAAAGCTTTTCAGAAGTTGCTGGTTGGGGGAGGACCACTCACACCCCTAAGTAACCTCTCTACTATGCTTTCTAGGGAGATCCAATAAACTTAGAAAGTCCAGAGTGAACTTTGGTGGAATCATGCCTTGGTTTGTTGTTGTGACCTTAGGAAAAGAGGAAGGCACTGTTTATGTCTTCCCCTGGAAAGGAATTTTGGCAAAAAGGCACAGAGAGGCCTCTATAGCTGCAATCCAGTAGAACTAGGCTACAACCTAGCAGCAGTATTTGGCACTATCCACATATGCTGGTTGTGCAGTTGTGCAAGACGCAACAGTAGAAGGATCATGGAGACTTTACCAAGATCCCAGAAAACCACTGCAACCCAACACTTGTGTAGCAGGGTAGGATTCCTTATAAGGAGTTCCTGAGTGTGAAGCTGTAGAGGTTGAACCCCAGTTGTAATTGAGATCCAAGGCACTGGAAATTTCAGAATGTTCAGGCAGTCCAAGAGAGAGGCCACATGCGCTGCAGCCAACACAACTGGAGAGGGGATACCAAAGCTTGTTGGAGCACAGCTAGTTCACGACGAGCTCCAGATGTCATATATATGGAGCTGCAGAGTTTGATTACTGTCCTGATGAGGTTGGTCTTGCTTTGGTCTAATTTTCCTTTTCTATATCCATATTTCTTTTAAAATTTGAATATTATGTGCTATTTTTTCTTGAAAGCATGTAACTTTGATTTTACAGGTACTTTGAACTAAGGCTATAATTTGTGTCTAAGAAGGGACTTTGGAACAACATCAGAACTGAAAGACTATAATACTTCTGAAGTTAGACAGAATGAATTTTACATTATGAAATGGCCATGAGGATATGGAGGTCAAGGATGGAGTCTTATTAATTGAATGTGAAATGTCCTTTATGTTTAAACCCTGGGTTTCCAGGCAGTGGCACTGTTGTGTGAGATTATGGAACTTTAGGAGGTGAGATCCAGCTCGAGGGTGTGGATCACTAAGGGACAGGCCTTGAGGTTTTATGTCCCAGATGCACTCCAGTCTCTCTGCCTCACTATCCACCCAGATAGGAGTGCACAGCTGCTGCATGCTCCTACTGACGGGGAGCTGTCTGCCTCCGTACCTTCCCTGCTGTAATGAATATGCCCCCCACAAACCATAAACTAAAGTGGTCATTTCCTTCTTTAAGTTGCTTCCCTATCAGGTGTTTGGTCACAGTGCCAAGAAGAGTAACTGATAGAATGTTTTTTGGGTCACGTGGTCAAATCAGCCATCCCTATGTAGTATCCCTAATAAAGACTCCAGACTCTGAGACTCAGGTGAATGTCCTTGATTAGTCATTCTTATTCAATGATGTACTTGAAGTGTCAAATACTGCCAGAATGTCAATGGTGATGTGCTGGGAGGAGACACGGGCAGTGATGTGCTGGGAGGAGACATGGGCAGTGATGTGCTGGGAGGAGACATGGGCAGTGATGTGCTGGGAGGAGACATGGGCAGTGATGTGCTGGGATGGAGAAATACCCTAACTTGTGTCTTTTGTTTGATTTTTTTCACCTTCACTATTATTGCATAAGTGTGTGTGTTGGCACACGTGTGTCTCAGCACATGCATGACGATTAGAGGGACAACTTTATTGGGTTGTCTTTGTCCTTCCACCTTTACATGGCTCTTTCGGTAGAGCATCTCCCTGGCCCTGACTTGTATCTTTTAAAATAAAGCTTTAATCTTGAGTATAGACGTTCCTGAATTCTCTAAGTCCTTACAGTGAATTGTAAAGTATGAGGACTCCTTAAATTTGTAGCTAGTTAGTCAAAAATGACTTTTGTCTAGGAGCCCCTGATCTTGGAGCCAGTACTTGAAATGAGGGAAATCTTGTGGAGGACTCTGCCTTTAGTTGCAAAATTTGACCTAATTCTGGATAGTTCAAATACTTGTTTTGAAGAGTGAAAAGAAAAACCCTCAGTAAACCTCCTCAGAATCCAGGAGACAAGAGATAGTCTTACACATTTCCTGAAAACACTAGGAGGCAGATAAGAGATGACATCAAAGTTGTTCTTCACATGTCTTCTGTGGTTTCTTGTTACAGGAGGATCACATGGCAGTCTACCAAGCTTATTGGCTCCATGGAAACCCTGCATTAAAAGAGGGTATAAAAGGTGTTTACCAATATAATGGAAGCTGTTAGCACTGGGTTGTAGAGCAGAAGACTTTTACTTTCTTTTCAATGCCTTTTTCCTTTGCAATTCCTAGAGGTAGATTGAGGTAAAAGTGTGGGTTCTGGTGATGCCCTCCCTGGACTTAGATAGCAGCTCTGCTATCTAGTAACTGCATGTCTCTGATGCTGATTGACCAACATGCCCATCAGTTCAAGGGCTCATCCTCATTCTCAGTCCACAAGAACATCGTCTGAGGCTATCCTAGTTCACAGTTATTCTTTGCCTTGGTAAACCAAGCCTCCAATTAAATTAGCCTCTTGAAGTCACATTTTCTTATTTGTTAAAGGGGTGATAAATAATAGTCCCTGCCTTATGCCATTGTTGGAAGAAGTTAGTGAGTTAGCAGCAGCAAAATCTTTAGAAAAGTGCCTAGCACGTGGAGGCATTCAAAGAATGTCACATATTTTAAATTTTTTCATATATAATTTGATCATTACATAGTGACTGTTATTGTAAACAAAAATCAAGTTAAGTATACAAACATTAAAACTTTAATATATAATTCTCAGTATATTTTTCAACTCAATAAATAAAGTTTTCCTTGTTATAACCTCTCTTAATTACTATGTGGAGAACTGCATTAAATTTAATAAAAAACACATTTGAAATTTTTTGTAAAGATTTTTTATTATGTATACAGTATTTTTAATATTCTGCATATATGGCTGCAGGCCAGAAGAGGGCACCATATCTCATTACAGATGGTTGTAAGCCACCATGTGGTTGCTGGGAATTGAACTCAGGACCTTTGGAAGAGCAAGCAGCACTCTTAACCACTGAGCCATCTCTCCAGCCCCACATTTGAAATTTTAACATGAGTATCTTATAGGAATATGTATTTATAATTTATTGAAATTCCTTTACCACACTTTAAAACAAAGTAGTCAACATTTTTTATGTTTTTAAATTTTATGTGTATTGATGTACTCCTTGGGAGGGTGTCAGGTCCCCTGAAGCTGGAATTGCAGATGACTATGAGCTGCCATGTGGGTGCTGGGAATTCAAGTCGGGTCCTCTGGAAGATCAGTCAGTGCTCTTAACCACTGAGCCATCTCTCCAGCCCCCAGAGTTAACATTTTTGTTGCATACATTTAAAGGAAGAAAGTTAAAGTGTTCATCATATTTTATCTTAAGATAATGGAATTTTGGATTTTTCTTTATATCTTTATGTTTAAATTTTTTCAAGTGATGGTGTATTATTTTTCTAATTAGTAAGACAATGATCTTTAAAGGTAAAAAGTACTTTTTATCAGAATCTTTTCTGTACTGGGCAAGGAGAGAGAAGAAAAGAAAGGATTTGAGACTTCTGTGGCATGAGATATTGCTTTTGAAACATTCTTAAATTATATTTTTATTGGTTTTAACTAGATTTACAACCCACTCAAAAATGCAATAGAGTGGGCACCACAAGCTAATTTCTTTGAAATCACCACTCCCAACACATGAACAGTCATGACATTCAGCAGCATGTCCCTGTAGGAAGCAATTCTTATAATCTGTAATAGTGGATGTTGTATTAACAAGGCCAAGGTGTGCTGTGTGAGAATAAGATAAAATATTTCTAAAGTAGAGATGATTATTAATGATGAAGAGGAAAAGGTGTTTCAGTGAAACTGCCTTTTGTTGTTAGTAACATCACCATCAAATACCATCATGAACTCTAAGAACGGTTACACCAAACAGGGACAGTAAGAGCATGGAGATTGAGCTGTGGTGACCCATGCTTTTCCCCAGAACTTGGGAGGGAGAGACAGGTGGCTCTCTGTGGGTTGTAGACCAGCCTGATCTACAGAGCAAGTTCCAGGTTAGCCAGAGCTGCTATACAAAGAAACAAAAAACCAAAACCAAAACAAAACAAAACCCCTAAAGTACATGGAAGGTGAAGACTGGCATATTTTTTGAGTTTGGATTCATCTAGTACAACCAGGTAACAGTGAACACATTATTTAATATCTGTGACCCTCCATTTCCCAGATCATAATATGTGCTTAATAATGATGGTACCTGTGGGGCTCACTGTAATAATTAAGTGGAGTGTAAACCCTGCGTGTTTATGCACTTGCTGTTTGTATTTGAAAATTAACTGTCATTTTCTGGTATGGTTTTGTGTTTTTACTGACGTGAAACAGCTCTCCATGCACTCCTGTTAGCTTTACCTTGGCCACCAGTTTTAGAACAATTGCCAGGGTAAAGAGAGGAGCCCAGAGGTCTAGAACTTGCCTAGCATGTGAGATGACCTAGACTCCAGCCCCACTACCTCAAAAGCAAGAGGGATGGTTAAAGAGGCAGGAAACAGACTTTTTAAATGCTTCCAAAATGCATTCTTTTCCTTTGAGTCCTCCAGGCCTTGTGAGCTTTTTGCAGAGCATGGAAGGAGAGCATGAAAGGCCCTGTAACATCCCAATGGAAAATCTCTTACACTTCTCACTCAGTAATCTGAATTCCCCACACCACTACAGTCTAGTCTCTTGTATCTGTGCTGAATTTCCTTGACCTTGTATTTATTTATCACATAGGTGCTGAGGGAAATTCCTGGCCTGTTAAGAATTCACTTCCTCGCTCACAAGCTGTATCATCTTTCAGAGACCTTTGCAGAACTCAAAATTAGCTTCAAAGATCGCCCAGGGGTTAAGAGGCTGCTTAAGAGTACATTAGGAGGTAGCCTGTAGTCCCAGCAGTCAGGGCAAAGGCTGGTAGATGGCAAGTTTAAAGTTAGTCTGGGCTGTCTATCAAATTTGTGATTAGTATGAGCTACATAGCAAGACCCTTTCTCAAAATGCAAAGCTAAGTTTACTAGGTCACCTAAGATGTTTAGCCAATCCTCACAAAACAGCTACCCTCAAGGAGAAAGTCTGTATTCATAGTTCTGCCCACCCAACTCCTACAGGAAGACTTCTTTAGAATGATGAAACACCCTCCGGTATAGATCCAGTGAGAAAGTGGGCCACTTCTATCCTTAGCCCTCTGCTACCTAGTTTAAAATGAACGAACGTTGAGGCTTCAACTACATGGAGCCTTCTACTCTGCTATGGTATCTCTATAGCTAACAGCATCTCTCTGAGGTCTTCTCACCTGAAGAGGAGGTCAACCCTCCTGAGCCCAAATGATTTCCCCACCTCGTTGCTGTTGTTGGCATTTTCTATTTGGAAGAACTCAAGATCATTTGTAAACTTGGCGAATTAGTTTCTTTTCTTGTTGCTAAGACAAAGTACGTGACAAGAATCCTGTTAAGAAAGGGAGGATTTAGTTTGCTCAGTATCCAAGTCCATCCTGTCAGGGAAGTCCTGGTATGCAGCTGCTCACATCCTGTCCATAGTCAGGAGCCAATGAAGAGGAATGCCAGCGTTCAGCTCATTTCGTCCTGTTTATTTCATCCAGGACCCCAGTCAGTAGAGTGTCACCACCCACAGTTAAGGCGGGTCCTCCCACCTCAGTTAACCTAGATAGTCTTCACAGAGATAACCAGATGTTGACAGTCAGCACTAAACACCATACCTGGTGTTCTGTCTCCCAGATTACATGCAAAAGTTTTAAATCCACATGCCCAGAAGAGGGACCGCTGAACCCCATTTTCCACAGTTCTTCAAATTAAGTTTTTTTATTTGTATACTTTATATCTTTCCTCTTAGTCCAGTTTCCTCTCCATATTGTTTAAATATTGTCACTTCAATGATGACATAGTTTTTAAAATATCATATCTAGCAGTAGGAAATACCTTTACATATGAGGCCTTGTTTTGTTTTGTTTGATACAGGGTTTCATGTAACCCAGGCTGACATTGAATTTTTACTATGTAGCTCAAGATGATCTTGACTCTCCTGCTTCCACTCCCAGAGTATTGGGGGTTGGGAAGGTCTTTCATTCATAAATTTCATCGACTGGCTCTTTCTTTGCCGGATGGTCATTATTTCCCCAAGTGCTCATGGTATTTCTGTAAAAACGTCTCTCACCTGCTAAGGTTCCTTCCCCTTGTAGGCTGTTTGCACATTTTTCCGACCCTGCCCTTTAATTACAGGGTCAGTTAATCTGCCCAGCGTTCTGCAATGCTATTTGTGAGCCTCCACAGCCATCCCTGCATTTCTTCTCTTAGAATTCAGATCGGTGATCTCTCAGCCCACTAGAGAGTTTCCCCTAACAGCTTATACAAGCCTTTGCTGTTTCGTCTTTGAAATCTACATATTTAAACCTAGATATATCAAGTTACGCGACTCTGAAATCTACATATTTAAACCTAGATATATCAAGTTACGCGACTCCTCTCTTTCTGGAATATTAAATAGGTCGTGAGTACCTCTTCCTAGTCAATCATAAGAAATAGATTCCCTTAACACTGTAAAGTACTTTGTGATGTTCAGATAGTTTCAACTTTTTATTGGATACAATAATATCCATTTCTGTGAATCAAATGAAAGTTTATGTGTAAAACTGCAGGAAAAATCTATTAATTTTATGAAGTTTGTAATCTGAAAGTAAAAACTACACATCTTTAGTGAAGACGGGGAGAAAACAGCTGCTTTGCCCTGCCAGCTCTGTGCACTCCTCTCTGCTCTTTCCTGTAGCTCCTCCCTTTTCTGCTTTGTGGCTTTGCTTTACATAAAGGTGCTAGTCTCGGCTTGATGTTCCCTGCATTGTGCTTCTCTAATACGTTTCATTAAACATCTTCCATGACTAGTATTTTTCTAAGAGAAAAGTAAAACAATATTGTAAACAGCATTTAATACCTTGTATTTACTGGATGGCTACTACGTGCCAACATTACGCTAAATATTTTATGTGCATTTTCCTAACAGGATAGATGTTATATAATCACCTCATATTTAATTTTGTTTATTTTAAAGTTTCTTACCCCAGGTAAGCATGGTCTACTTTCTGTCTCCGTGGATTAAACTGTATTCTCTAGAATTTTGTGCAGGTAGACTCATACCAAATATCCTTCATAGAGTTTGCTTCACTCGGCATAGTTGTTAGGATCCATTCATACTGCTGCACAGTCAGCCATTACCTTTTCCATTGTATGGATTTGCCATGATTTCTCTGTCAATCTGTTGGTGAGCAGCTAGTGACCTTGAGCTTGGAATTATCATAGACAATGCTGCTGTGAACATTCACGTGTGCATCTTTGTAGAAATGTGCATTTCATTGTCTCTTGTGTAATGCTACAAATGAAATGGCGGATCACATGTAGATGCATGCTCAGCGTTTCAAGAAACTGCCAAGCTATCGAACAAAGTAGTTGGACATTTTGCATTCCCACCTACAGTCATCTTCCCTGTATGTAGGGGAAGAAATGGAGGATCAGCAGGAAATTGTCCTTTTCCCAAGGGCCAGCTAGATTTGAGCCTCCATCTGCCTAATTGGAAAACTTTGACTTTAACCGCTCTGCTACTTAGTAAGAAATAGATCAGGCATTTCTAGACATCTGGGTAACTGAGTTTGGATGCTGAGTTTTCTGGTGTTGCTCTGCCATAGCTAGCTCCCCAACAAAGAGAACTTACTTGTGAGGGCCTGTTTATTTATTTGTTCAAGAACACAGCAGATTACAAGGCCTTCATGTCCTTTAGTTCTGTGATTCTATTTCTGTAAATATTTGCTGCCCCTACATGGTCACCAATGGCATGAAGCTATAGCGACCAATATTAAAATTATTTATTTATTAAATTAATAAAATTATTTATTAAAATAATAAGATTATTAAATGAATATTTACAGAGCCCAAACAAAAAAAATTAAAACAAAAACAAAACTCAAAATGGAGATGCTCAGTAGTGGGATAACCCTCACATCTGGGTATGATGACAATTATGTCCATCAACAGATCTCTTTCATTGTGTTGAGTGATGGATATGCATATTCATTCCCAGGCTTAATGCTAAAAAAAATATCATTGACCAAAACAGAACATTCATTCTCTAAATTGAGAGAGATTTAGTGAAGAAACTTAACACCATGTCGAGATCTAAACTCGCTTAGATTTTAGTTCACTCACATGAGTTTTGGGTTTCCTGGCATCTCCTGTTCCTTAATGATTCAGCCCTTTTTCTTGGTCTCCATTTATAATGGACACTGTGCTAGCTACCGTTCCAATCCTGCCCCACCCTACCCATGTCCTCCCTACTCCTATTCCCTCATCTGTGTCTTCTGTGCTCCCCACATGTCCTCCCTACTCCTATCCCCTCCACCTTGTCTNTCCCTACTCCTATCCCCTCCACCTTGTCTTCTGTGCTCCCCACATGTCCTCCCTACTCCTATCCCCTCCACCTTGTCTTCCATGATCCCCACATGTCCTCCCTACTCCTATCCCCTCCACCTTGTCTTCTGTGCTCCCCACATGTCCTCCCTGCTCCTATCCCCTCCACCTTGTTTTCCATGATCCCCACATGTCCTCCCTACTCCTATCCCCTCCACCTTGTCTTCCGTGCTCCCCACATGTCCTCCCTACTCCTATCCCCTCCACCTTGTTTTCTGTGCCCCCACATGTCCTCCCTACTCCTATCCCCTCCACCTTGTCTTCTGCACTCCCCACGTGTCCTCCCTACTCCTATTCCCTCCACCTTGTCTTCCGTGATCCCCACATGTCCTCCCTACTGCTATCCCCTCCACCTTATCTTCCATGATCCCCACATGTCCTCCCTACTTCTATCCCCTCCACCTTGTCTTTCATGATCCCCACGTGTCCTCCCTACTCCTATTCCCCCCACCTTGTCTTCTGTGCTCCCCACGTGTCCTCCCTACTCCTATCCCCTCCACCTTGTTTTCTGTGCTCCCCACATGTCCTCCCTACTCCTATTCCCTCCACCTTGTCTTCCGTGCCCCCCACATTCTAACACTGAAATTTGCTGGCTCAATCTCTGGGGCTGTTTTTGAGCAGCAGCACATGGGTGATCTGAAGGAGCAGATGAGAATCTCTCATGCTCTGGCTTTGGCTTCTCATTTCTCCCAGTAACCATGTCATTCTTCCATTCCACTTCCTGATGGTTCTTACTGGTTTTTTTCTGACTCCATTGTCTTTTGTTCTTCCTTTCATTCTGTCTTTTTTTTTTTAAATTTCACGGGAATTTTGTTGTTTTCTATTGTTAATACAGGGTCTCTGGGCTGGAACTCACCATGTAAGCCACAAAGCTGTCCATCTCCTAGGGGCTGGGCCCACAGGTGTGCACCACTGTGCCCCTTTGGGTTCTATTTTCTTTCTTTTTCCTCAACCCCAGGTGAAATTAGGGTCCTCCTTCTATGGTTTGCCCTTGGGTAACTTACCATGAATTTTCTGTTTCCTTAACCTTGCAGAGGCATATTTATTTGTGTGGCCATTTCATTTAAGTCTCTTTTTTCAAACTCTATAGAATAGATTTTATTTCTTTTTATAAATTCCATTGATTCACCATTTCTTACTTAAAACCTATTGAATTGGAACTCAAAAACTCCATTTGGAAGACAACTGTGACATCAGCCAGTGAATACATATTTAGCATCTTGTGCTATACCACGAATTATACTAAGAGCCATGAGAGGAGCAAGACATTTTCATCATGCTCTCGCCCTTGAGGTTTATGATCAACACATTAAACATTAACATGGAACATGAAACATCAAATGTTAACTTAGATAAGGTGGGCCATGGAATGAGCCAGGTGTGACGTGAGATAAACTTGTCACAAGAAATGCTCACTCTCAAGATATGACATGCTTCTTGTATTTGGGGTGAGGGGTTATGACAGAGTTTCCCTGTAGCCCTGGACATCCTGGAACTCACTTGGTAGATCAGGTTGACCTTGAACGCACAAAGATCAGCCTGCCTCAGCCTCCCTACTGGTATTAAATGTGTGTGCCACCACCGCCCACCTATGGCTACTTCTTGTAATTTTAAAAGAGCTTATTGAATCAGAAGTGTTTTTGCTTATTAGACTTGCTAAGTAGATCATTCTGAATTAGAAAGTATTGGTGAAGTTTCCGCCATGAATACTGACCCTGGGAAGTGTGTCCAGTAGTATACAAATATCATGGGAACTATCTACCATTCCCATGTACTGCTAGAGCAAGAACCCAGACAACTGCTGCTGACTTTTCTGTCAGTGGTGTTCTGCAGACTTGGTGTGCAGTAAATAAAACCCGGTTTCACTAATCTGTACACTTCCCCACTTGGTTCAGAGGCAAAGCTCTAGGGATGGCAGCATGGGAAAAATATACACTGTACTCATGCCTGCTGTGATCATCTCAACTCAACATAGTCACTGTATTAAAAGCTTGATTCTCAAGTGGGCATGGTGGCACATGACTTTAATCCCAGCACTCTGGGGGCAGAGGCAGGTGAATCTCTGTGAGGTTGAGACCAGCCTGGTCTACAGAGTGAGTTCCGGGACAGCTAGGGCTACACAGAGAGAGACCCTGTCTCAAAAACCAAACCAATCCAAACCAAACCAAAACAAGAAGATTTAAAAAGCTTGATTCTCAAGCTTACTCCTTTGATGATTCAACTACAATTGGAAAAGGAAAGACATTAGGATGTGAGGAGAGGGTTGCTCTCTGCGTACACACACATACAGCACAGATGTCATATGCAGTAAGGCTTTTGTACTATTTGAGGGCCCGTTCTTCAAACTTGATTAGAACTCAGATGTGCAAGAGGAGGGCTTGGGGGGGGGAGCAACAATATAAAAAAAAGCATGTATGTGAAAAGGAGTTAGCAATTACACAGGCTAAGGAATACCGAATAATACTGGGCAAGTAGGATGAGGGCAGATCACAGTAGCAGTGTTTTGTTTTTTAACTCTTTGGGGGCCTACCACCCAGCTTCCAAATAAAAACATGGAGACTTGTTCTTACTTATGAATGCCTTGGCTTGTTTCTAGCCAACTTTTCTAACTTAAATTATCCCATTTCCCTTTATTTGCATTTTGTCTCTGAGCTTTTTACCTTTCCTTATTCTATATATCGTTCTTTCTTTCTAACTTGTGGTTGGCTGGATGATTGGCACCTGGCGTCCTCCTGTCCTCCTTTTCTTGCTCCTTGGTTTTTCTGCTTTCTCTCCCTCTCTCTCTTTTTCTTTCTCTCCCTCTCTCTCCTTCTCTCTCTTACCTAGACTTCTATGTATTCTTTCTGCCTGACTGCTTCACCTATCCCTTTCTCCTGCCTAGCTATTAGCTGTTCTGCTTTTTATTAGACCAATCAGGTATTATAGACAGGTAAAGTAACACAACTTGATGAGTTAAAGAAATACAATATAAGGATACAGCACATCTTTACATCATTAAGCAAATATTCCACAGCACAAACAAATGTAACACATCTTAAACTAGTATTCCCCAACAGACCACCATCCTGTAACCATGCTGACAGATGAGAACAGAATGCTAGAGTTTCAAGCTTTGTTTTAAGCATTAAATGTAGCCACTCAGCAAAGTCATAGTTGACTAAAAATTATGGACATATTTAACATACAGTGCTTTGATAGGAGACAGGATCCTGTGGAATTTCAGAACTGGTTTTTGAAGCCCTTGTTGCTGCAATAGATGTATGAAAGAGGAAGTCCTGAAATACGTTCTCAGTGTAAATCAAGGACGGGGTAGGTCTGTTAATGAGCCAACTGAAGGTTGCAGTTATGGCAACAATCATGTCATTCAGATGTTTCCTTTCCCCAAAGGGAAGACAGCACAACATTGATTTCCTCTCCCTGAGCAGGCGCTTGCTTCCTCTGGGCACTGTGGGAGATGAAGGAAGACTACACCAGCCATTACAGGCACTCTGTAAAGGGAAGCTCCTTGGGATAAGAAATAATGCTGCGTGCGGATAGGGATTTCTAATCGATAAGGCCCCTGGGTTGGTGCTACATTCCATGGTCTTTCACTCCATTTCTGTCTGATCTTCCAATCCCAAATGAGGAAAAGTAGGACTGAAACTCACTCATTAAGAGCTGCTGCATAAATGTCTTTTAAATGCTTTATTCAGGAGAGCCACAATTACTGAGGCACTTTGCTAATAAACGCCTGGTGAGTCTAATCTCTAGATATCAAAGAACTAAACAAAAATGCCTGAAAACTGGATAGAAAATTCGCAGCCTCAGTTATTGAAGTGACACATGAATGCTTCCCACATAAAGCACCAGTATGATCTAGCACTTCTTTCAGACCAGTAGTCTTGAGTCCCGAGTTAGCAGAACAAAGGGTCTACTCGCTAAATAATTACTCCAAGTAGTGTGATTTTCCAAATCAGCACCATTTGTTTCTATAAAACTATCCTACATGCATCCCACCAATGTGAGAAACAGATGAGATAATTATGCAAAGGTGCTTTGTAAACTGAAAAACTGCATGCTGCTCGAGGAATGGTTACTGTCTTTCCGTGATTCGTAAATAGACCATGTTGGAGGGTATTTTGTAGGGCAATATCTCAAATTATATAAAAATGTGTTAATCTTTAAGAACTAAAAGTATTAGTAAGATTTTTGAAATGTCATTTGTTGCTCTCCTCCCATAATGATCTGAGATGCAAATAAGAATTACAGTCAGATAGTATCATTCCATCGTATCTTTAAAAAATTATATATACTATCATGTATTTACATTTGTGTAGGTGTGTGTATGAGCACACATGAGCATCAAAGAACAACTTGTGAGAGTTGGTTCTCACCGTCTATCATGTAGGTGTATTGCAGGGAATTGAACTCAGGTTGTCAGGCTTGGCAGCAAGCCTTATACCTGCTGAGCCATGGTGTTGGCCCATTATTTCTTAAAATGATTAAGTGCACTGGCTCCCAACTGTATCTGTATACAGTTATGTTTTAAAAATAGTCACTGAAATTTCGGTATGGTGAAGCAAAACAAACCCAGATATAATTTGTTTAAGTGAATTATGATACATATATATCACAGAATTTTATGTGGCTAATCCTAAGAATGAAATAAACTTTGTAAATACTAACATGGAGAGATGACAGAGATATTAAATGATAGTCATAATATGTAAAAAAAACACCTATAATGTATGATTTCTAAGATCTGTCTGTGATGGCCAATGAGCTACTAGATGAACAAATTATCTTTATATTGACATGTGATAGACCTCAGGAAAACATTCAGGAAATAATACTATTTCATTCTTTCTGTTTGTTTTTTGTTTTTTTGAGACAGAGTTTGTCTGTGTAACAGCCCTGGTTGTCCTAGAACTTGACTGTAGACCAGGCTGGCCTTGAACTCACAGAGATCCTCCTGCCTCCACCTCCCAAGTGCTAGTATTAAAGATATGTACCAGCATATCTAACCATACTATTTTATTCTTTC
>LOEQ01002857.1:22680-43210 GCA_001685075.1 Bramus lutescens | reverse complement strand
TATCTCTAGCCTCTTATTTGCTAACTCTCACATCTTGATTTAACCCATTTCTAACAAACTGTATATTACCATGAGGTCATGGCCTACCAGGAAAGAGTCTAACCAGCGTCCATCTCAGGCAGGAGAACCATGGTGTCTGCCTGACTCTGCTCTTCTTCCCAGCATTCCACTCTGTCTACTCCACCTACCTAAGACCTGCCCTATCAAATGGCCAAGGCAGTTTCTTTATTCAACCAATGAAAGCAACACAAATCCAGAAAGACCTCCTACACCAAGAGGACAATTTTGTGGAGTCAGTTCTCTCCTTTCAACTTTACACAGGTTCCAGGGATCAAACTCAGATGTCCAGGCTTGCTCAGCACGCACCTTTATTTACCATCTAAGCCCTGCCTTAATTTGTTTTATAATGAGCTTACACTACATTAATAGACATACCATATCAAGGTTTTATGTGACTAAAACACTTCAAACAAATTGCAAGCTCATTAATGAGCAGGTTGATTGACTTTGAAAAACCGGGAAAGAAATATTGAAGGTTTAAGTTGTTAAAGCCAAATGAAGTTTTAGTTCTGCTTGCTGAAATTGGTTTGGAATTGTAGGGTGTGAAAAAAATGACTCAAAATATTGTTCTCACTGCTCTGAAGCACCAGGCAGTAAGTGCAAAATAAGACAGATCTCTGTGGGGTAGAAGCAACTCTCCTTCCGAACATAAGCTGCAAAAAAGGTGAGTTTTATCTTCCTGTGAGATTTTAGCCCTTGTGTGACTAATACATCAAAGAGTCTACATGTTTGTTGAATGCACTCCAAGCCCCAGAGAAGAATCAGTAATAATGTCTTGAACATATTTTAACAAGGTCAACTTGACTTGCACAAAGGAAGTACTGGTAATGACCAGAGTTAGTATTTACTGTTGAGAGTAACGCACAAAAGGTGTGGACTGTTTCCACAAGAGGTGTTAAAACATTTCAAAACCAGGAGGCAGTGGTGCATGCCTTTAATCCTAGTACCCAAGAGGCAGGCAGATCTTTGTGAGTTGGAGACCAGCCTGGTCTACAAAGTGAGTTCCAGGACAGCCAGAGCTACACAGAATAAACTCTATCTCGAAAAACTAAAAGAGCCATTTCAAAGGGGAGTGAGTATTTTTCCTTTACTTGATTTCCTTCATCCAGTCTCATACTTGTTAAAATGCTGATATTTATATATGTATATGTGGGGAGAAAAAACTATGAGGTTATTAAAGTTATATATAATACCACTATGTAAAATGGACTTTCTACCAGAATATTAAAGGACAGGAACAAAACAAAACAGAAAGCAAAGTGGGCTAGAGAGATGGCTCAGCAGTTAACAGCATTGGCTGCTCTTCCAGAGGACCAGACTGGTTCCCAGCACCCATAAGTTGTCTCACAAACATCTGTAACCCCAGTTCTAGGGCATTTCACACCATCTTTTGGACTCTGAACATTGGGCATGCACATGGTTCACAAACACACACACAGAAATAAAATTAAATAAGTAAATTTTAAGTAAATGAGCCAGCCTGTAGTCTCTACACTGCAGATACAGAGGCAAGATGAGGAGCACAGGAGTCTGAGATTAACCTGGGTCATGAAGACTCCATCTCAAACACACAAACAAAAACCAAGGCAATAACACAAAACTACCGATTTTTTTCCACCTCAAAGAAGGCATATGAAAGAAAAAGCTATTATATTTGTGGAAAAGTTTTGCTCTATATTAATTCAAGCCTGAAGTAACATCAGAAAGGCTGTTGGCATCCTGTGGCTTTCCGGTTGTTTGAGCTTGTTCAATAGGCTCCACATGCCCATTATTGATAAACGTTCACAATATAAAGAGCCTTTGGGAATTTAAATGTGAGATTCTATAAGCCTATTGTGTCCCTTGTGGCATTATCTTGTGGGGATCCAGGGTGAATACGGTGAACTGAGATAGAAATAAAATAAAGACTGAGATAGAAAAACAGGTTTCTATTCTCTGTTCAGTATTTACCACTGGTTCCAGGTTGTGCCTAGAGAATCTCTGGTACAGAGTCTGTTGTGTTTATAATAGATTGTGAACACCAATATGTTTCTAATTTGAGTATATCAAAGAATGACAATTTCCAAATCTTGATTCCAAAATACTCTAGCGAACTAAGCTCCACTAGCTTTGGTTATTGTACAAAACACTGAGTTTAATTATGGTTAGTACTTTTGGGTATCTATACTATCACACCCCCTCCTTCTACTGGTCATTTGCTTACAGCAAATAAGAGAAGTCTGGTCCTTCTGCTCTCGACTCCCTAGTGCTGGAATTACAGGTTTGCATCGCTGTGCCTGGCTCTTAGTATTGTTTTCACTCTCGTTTTCTCGATAGCTAAGGATGTCGAATACTTTTCCATGCATTTATTGACCACTTGTACCTTGTTTTTTGAGACTACTTAATTAATTTTCATACTTGCTGATTAAACGTTTAAGGATTTTTTAGTATCTGTATGCTCTAGAGATTAATCGTTTGTCAGTTACACTGCTGGAGAGAGATCTTTTCCATTCCACGTGCTTCACTTGTTTCCTTTGCTGGGCAGAGGTGTTTTAACTCCATGGTATCCCATTGGTCAGTTCTTTAGGTTATGTCCTAACTGGTTGCATCCTTTTCAGACAGGCTTTGCTTATGCCTGTAACTTGAACTGTTTTCCCTTAGCAGTTTTAGAGTTTCAGGTCTTAACATTGCTAAGGACTTTGTTTCATTTTGAATTGATTTTTGTACAGGTAAGAGTGACTTAGTTCCATCATTCTACATAGAGATCTCCAGTTTGCCTAGCATTATTTGTTGAAGCACGTGCACGTGCGCATGCACATCACACACACACACACACACACACACATGCACACACACAAGCCTTTATCAAATTTGCTGTCCATGGTTGTGTTCATTCATTTCTGCATCTTCTGTTCTATTGCATCTACAAGCCTTTGTGTCTACATATGACACAAAGTTTTTTCTTTTTACTTTTTTGTTACTACAGCTCTGTAATTTAATTTGAAATAAAGTATTACAATATTTCCAACATTGTTTCTTTTTATTCAAGATTGCTTTGGCTAGTTGGAGTATTTTGTCCTTCTATATGAATTTCTAGACTTTTTTTTCTAGTTCTGTGAAGAATGTGATTTGGTTTTGATGGAGACTGTATTGAATCTGTAGGTTGCTTTTGTAATAAAGCTATTTTCAACTGTTGATTCTGCCATTCCATGAGCATGGGAGGTAAAAAGAACTTGTAAAAAATTCAGGAAATTATTTAAAAATGGCATAAGCTTCAATACTGTTTTCATTAGGCTTAGTAAGTGGTCAGTGGCAGAAATTGCATAAATTTGGGGTTTAGAAACTTAACTGATAATATTGATTCCTAGGAATCCTGTAGCATGTTAGAACTTTATTAGTTCCCAATGAATTTTAATCAAAAGATAATGCCACATATCTTTGCTTTTATCTTACTTTAATGGTGAGATTTAAGCTGTTTCTAAATGCATAACTGAATTGTAGTGTTTTACTCTTCACTCTTCAGCTAAAATCTAGTATGTGTGTATCCTATTATTCTTATAAACAGTGTTTTTCTCTTCATACAAACCACAATGACAGAAATGACAGGAAATAGAAAACAAAATGCTATTATGTGTTTTATAATTATAATACATAAGATATGAGTCAAAGAGTAAAAAGGAAATCAAATGTCAATTTCTTGAAACTCATAAAATCTTAGATCCCAGAAGATTTTAGGATAAATGAAAAATAAATGTAAATAGCATCACAGTTATAAGTGTTATAATGGACCACAAATTTCCATTCTCTAAAGACTATAATTCCCTGGAATAAATACAGCTAAATTATTACATATTTTTGTGCACTTAGTATTTCAAATAAGAATTCTTTAAAAATAGCTATTTTCAGGCAGGGTGGTACATTTATTTAGTCCTCGCCCTTGGGGGTCAGAAGTCGGTGGATCTCTGTGAGTTCAAAACCAGCCTGGTCTACATAATGAGACTCTGTCTCAAAAACACAAAACAAACAAACAAGCAAATAAATAAATAAATAAGTATAGGTATCAGTGATCATGTGACTCTCAAACTTTCTTTCATGTTCCGTATGCCTGACCAACTGTAAAGATAAGGAAACTTCAAATAAAAGAAATTTATTTAAATATGAATGTTTCTCTTGAAACACAGTTTAACAAATACTTTTGTTCATTTACTTTAACGAGGAAATGCACATAGGAACAAAACACAGATTCTGTGTTCAGCAGCTCAGATTCAGAGATGCCTGCAGTGCAACATGAAGATAAGGAAGCTCCTGCTCGTGTGTGTGTTGGCGTGTGCATGCCATGGTGTGTGTGTGGAGGTCAGAGGAAAACCTCATGGAATGGATTCTCTTCTTCATCTTCATGTGGATTCTGGGGCTCACACTTGAGCTCAGGTTGTCAGGACTGCACAGCAATACTGAGCTGTCTCACTGAACTTATTTTAATTTAAGAAATATGTTTTATCCTTACATTAAGACTACACATTAGATCTTGTTTTCCTTATCCTTTGTTAATAAATAAAATATACTCTAATTCCACGATACTTTTTTCAGAGAACTAATAATTAAAGCCCTGAAAAAAACCCACATTGCTGTATGTGTTAACTGTCTTTTGCTTTGAAAAATATTCGAGATGACATATGAGGATAAAGGATTTGTTTTAGTTTCTATTCTTTGGCCCCGTGGCTTTAGGTTCATATGCCATGGTGGTAGGGAAGTACACAGCAAAGGAGGTCGGTTTACCTCAGCATGATCTGGAGGCAAAAAAGAGAGGAAGAAGAAAAGAGCAGAGCTCCCTTCAAGGGCACACCTCCAATGACCCCCCTTTTTTTTTCACTGAGCCCAGTCTCTTAAAGGTTCTACTCTTTCCCAATAGCAGCAGAAGCCTTCAGCACATAGGCTGCTAGGAGAGACTCCAGTTTCAAACTCTTTCAGCTTAGTATAACAATCAGTTACCACAGATAATTTTGATTAATAAGATAGACTTTAAGATCTGCATGTTTGCAGTTTCATCAAGAAGTTGATTAAAAAAAAAACAAGGCCTTTCTTGACTTGAATGCTGCCATGTTCCCCACAGTGACGTAGGGAAATGAGGCCATAGATTCTGATCTAGACACCTAGCTTCCAGCCCAGGCTCCACTATTTACGTTCTGTGTTATCTAGGGCACTTACTCAACCTCTTTGCCCTTTGGTTTCCTTGTCTGTAAATAAGAATGATAAACTAGCAGTGCACACTCTGCACAGTGGTTAGCAAGACTAAATGAGCTAACAAAACACACTAGCAGCGCTTTTAAAAGCTATTAAATGTTAGATGTTATTATAATTTTTTGAAACATTTAAATTATAGGGCAAATGACAACTGCCTAGTTCAAATATAGCAGATAGCTGGTTCAAAATCAAACTGCTTTATTGAAGGACCTGACTTTTATTTCCCCTGAGAAAGGTGCAAAGAAGAAACTCCAGGATCATCACCTTGGTCTCCAGTCAATGATTCTAAATATATGCTGAGCTGAGTCTATCCCACAGGGAACAGGAAACACGGTGTCTGAATCAAGAGGAGGGGAACCCACCCATCTTAGCTTCAAGTCTATTCTGTGTTTCTATTAAAAAAAAAAACCTGAGGCTTACATTTTATTTTATTTTATTTATTTTTCATTTTTTGGTTTTTCAAGTCAGGGTTTCTCTGCAGCTTTGAAGCCTGGCCTGAAACTAACTCTTGTAGACCATGCTGGCATTGAACTCAGAGATCCACCTGCCTCTGCCTCCTGAGTGCTGGGATTAAAGGCGTGTGCCACCACCTCCAAGCCGAGGCTTATATTTTATAAAGAAATGTGGTTTATGTAGCCCACAATATTAGAGCCTTTGAGCAACCCCATCTACTTGGCCATATCAAAATATGGTTAATGGCATCATATGACAGAAGCACATGCCAAGAGATTGGGAGAGGCCAGAACTACTTGTTTATAATGCCCATTTTCGTGGGAGCTAATCCAGCCCGGGAGATCTGACCCACTCCTGTGAGACAGCATTAGTCCATTCATAAGGATGAATCCCCATTGCCTAACGACCTTCAAATAGTCTCCAGCTTTTAAAAGGTACCATCACACTAGGGATTGAGCTTCAATCACATGGTCTTTTAAGGTACAAAACAAATTCAAGCCACTTACAGTCTTTTGTCAGGACAGATGAAGGAGTTGTTTCACAAAGTCATTTGATACTGGGAGGCAAGTTTCCTGCATATGATATAAACAAGAAGTCAGTTAAATTCTAATGCATTTTCCCAGGGCGATGGAAGGTGAACAAAATCACTTTCGAAGCAGCTAGTAGGACTGCCGTAGAGGAATATGGGGAGATGCCTTAATTGAGAGTGCTTGTTCTGCAAACATAGGGACTTGAGTTTGCTCCCCAGCTCCCATGTGAAAAGGCCAGGCATGGCAGCATGTACCTATAATCCCCGTGCTGGAAACAGGAGGATATTGTGGCTTGATGCCCACCCAGTCTTATCAAATCAGTGACCTCTAGCTTCTGTGAGAGACCTTGCCTCAAAAAATTAGATGGAGTGGCAGTTGAAGAATAATAGCATCAACCTCTGGCCTTCACATGCATGCTTGCATGTGCACACACACACTCAACAACACACAAGCTTTTCAAGTTGAAACACTTACATAAACAAATCTCAAGTTTAGAACCCTTAAGGGTGTAACTATCAAGTAGCAAAAGCAAAATGCTGGCAGGATGCTCCAGGAGATGAGTCACCATCATACCCAGGTGCCCAGCTGCTGATCTTGAGGCATTACTGACAAGGAGGATTTGGTGGCACAGAAAGAATGATATGGGAGGTCCTTCTGTCTATGTGTTGCTTTTATTGGTTAATGAATGAAGAACTGGCTTGGCCTATAGCATGGGAGGAAAAAAGGGTGGAGTCAGAGAGATGCCATGGAGCCACCGCTGGAGATAGACGTGCTGAAACTTTGCTGGTAGGCCACCTGGAGCACCACTATATGTCTAATTATCTTTTGGGTTAAATTAAGATGTAGGAGTTAGCCAATAAGAAGCTAGAGCTAATGGGCCAAGTGGTGATTTAATTAACAAGTTTCTGTGTGATTATTTTGGTTCTGGGTGGCCAGGATGAACAAGTGGCCCTGCTTCCCCCAAGACAAGAATGCTTTAGAGTTGTACTCTTATAAATATTTTCAATTTAATTTATAGCAGCAATATATTCATAAACATGGTGGACCAGTTCTGATCACAGCCATGGGCACAGTACACTTCTGCTTCTTGAATCTTTTTTGAATGGGAATAATAGCCTAGATTACCTTAGAATCTAGCATGTGATACCTGCTCTACTTAAGAACTTTTCTGTATGTTGCCTTATTTTATCTTTAGACCATTGTGTCCTAATTGCCTGCTTCACATAGAGAAATGGGGGTATCAACTTGTATGTGAGCCATATAATCTTATCCAGAAGGACAAAGGGCTGCTACTGAGATCTGACTTGTGACCACAGCATATACCTCTCACCCCTTACTATGATCTTTGTTCCCTGAAGACAAGAACTGATCTTGTTATGAGGAGGGGCCAGGAGATGGAATGGGTCGAAAGTGAACATAGTAATCATAGGCAAACTCTGCCCAAAAGTTTAGGTGCCTGACAGCTTCGATTTTGGTTTTCACCTACACTGTTGTGTCTTCTACAATTTATAAATCACAGGAAAAGCTTAATAAAGACATTGATTTTATAATAGCATTTTCTACTTACAAGATGAAATTTGATCAACTAATCTTGATTACAGTCCCTAGTCTCCTAATTACCCACTGATGTGTTGCTAGGTCTATTTCCTCCCCATTCCCTGTGTCCCTGTTGCTAGATAATACAAGTCATATAAATGACTTTAAATTTGCCAGTAGCTGCATTTTAAAGATGAGAAGAAATATAAAAATAATTTCAGTAACTTGTTTTATTTAACTATATACCCAGGCTGTTATTTCACTATTCACCCCGAACTCCTTAGGAACAGGATTTTGAGGCTTGGTAACTGCAGGGTGTGCTGACTCATGTCAGTGTGTTTGACTGTCATATAACATTAGTGGCAGCCATTCTACTGACCAACAGATGCCAGTCTCTTCCCTCTTTCCCTGCTCAGCAGCGGCCTTCTCAGGCCATCTTCAGAATGTCCTGGAAATATAGCAATAATGTTCTGAACACTCTGTGCCAAATGTAGCATTACCATATAGATTTGGAGGGACTGACTCTCACAACTTCTTACCTCTAAAAACTTTCAAGTTATGGTGGCACCAGTGTGACCTTGAAATTCATATTTGACCTTAGTTTGTTAGGAACCAGATTGTTAGGTAAAGTAACTAGTGTGTGTTGAGTTATAAGTCAGCTTGTTTGAGTCTCAGTGACATTAAAGCTTAAAGTCATCCAGTCCAATGATTTTATTCTAGAGATGTAGAAATGGAATCTTGAGATGCAAAGTGATATCCTAGGGTCATGCAACCTAGTAATACCTGTGCAGAATTAGAAACTCTATCTTACTGTGTCTCCTCCATGAACACACTGTGATGAGCTGGAAGACACTGCTCACTAGGGACAGAGAGTACTAGTGTGTTGCTTGAAACTAGACATCTCCAGATCATATATTCAAGTATAGATATGGGTTTGAACTAGAATTGGCCAGTGGCATAGCCTTTAGCATACATGTATCTGCTGAATATAGAATGGAGCTACTCTGAATGGTTAAAGGTAGGTAGGAATCCAAAGACCTGGTGCTGTAATGGAATGTATTTTCAGCAGCACATATTGCAATAACAACTTGGACATACAGGGTTAAATACAGTGTTGTTTGTGTCTGCTTAATTTCTTTTTAAATGTAGTTACTAACAAATGTATCATTATCGGGATATGTGTATATATAATATGTGTATATGTGCATGCCAATGTGTGTGGATGTGCATGCACATATGTGTAGAGGACAGAAATTAATATTGGTTATCTCCCTTGATTGGTAACTACTGTCTGAAAATATTATTTTCAATAAAAATTAAAAATTAAATTTATTTTATGCATATGAGTGTTTTGCCTTTGTGTATGTATGTGCACTACACATGTGCCTGGTGCCCTTGGAGGTCAGAAGAGGTGTCAGATCCCCTAGAACTGGAGTTGCAGGGGGTTGTGAGATGTAATGAGGTTGCTGGGAACCAAGCCAGGGTCCTTGCAAGAGTGGCAAGTGCTGTTAATATCTGAGTCAACTCTCCAATTCTTTCCTTACTCCTTTGAAACACGGTCTGTCAGTTATCCCAGAGTGCACAAATTTGACTAGAGTAGCTGGCCAGCAAGTCTCAGGGGTCCAATGGTGTAGGAGTTCCTTCTGTTTGTGTGTTGCTTTCATTGGTTAATGAATAAYGAAACTGSCTTGGCCTAGTTGATAGGGCAGAACTTAGGTAGGTGGAGAAAACAGAACTGAATGCTTGGAGGAAGAAAGCAGAGTTGGAGAGAAGCCATGAATCCTTTGCCGGAGATGGATGCCGGTTAGAATCTCTGGTAAGCCACTGCCAAGTGGCGATACATAGATTAATAGAAATGGGCTAAATCAAGATGTAAGAGTGAGCCAATAAGAAGTTAGAGCTAATGGACCAGGCAATGTTTAAAATAATAGTTTCTGTGTGGTTGTTTTGGGTGTAAGCTAGAAAGGTGGCTGGGACAAACAAGGGGCCTCTCTCTTTGCAACAATTAGCACCCAATGTGGGGCTCGAACCCACAATCCTGAGATTAAGAGTCTCATGCTCTACCAACTGAGCTAGTTGGGCGGCTGGGACAAACAAGGGGCCACTCTCCTTGAAACACTCCTGTCTCTCCCCAGGACTGGAATTGTGGGTGAACACACCGTGGTGCCTGTTTTTTTTTTTTAATCAAATTCAGGTCCTTATGCACAGGCAGCAAACCTTGTACAGACTGCACCATTCCCAATAAAGCCTGAGCTCTACTGCCAACTGTAAAATCAGCTGTATGGCTTATACTGTCTTTCTGTTGGAGCACAATGACTGGACTCTTCCAGAGCAGGGATCATCTTACTTTTTCTGAAGAGGGAAATAGCTCTGCTTCTGTGACCCATGAGGTCTATGTCATAACTTCTCCGTTATGCCCTTAGAGCACAAAAGCAACCATAGGTGTGTGTGTGTGTGTGTGTGTGTGTGTGTAAGCAGAACTGTGATAGTTATGGTGAGAAGTAAGATGGGAAAAGAGAAAGGCACCAGATGGTAAGATGTCTTATGTACCAGGAGCACACTTGAGTGCTATGATTAGCCTATTAGACAGGAAGCCTAGGGGCCGTTCTGAAGGTCAAAGCACACTTCCTTGCAGCTGACCCTAAGTGTAGCCCCAGCTGTGGAGAGCAGCCACCTGGCAGTGTGTGACGTGGCCCCGGAGAGCCACAGCCACAGAAGTGATGAGTGGACAATCTCTGGGTAACTAGATCTATATTGCATCACAGGCTGCAAACAGCCCAGGGCTGGCCACCAACAGGGCCTCACAGTCTTAACAGGCTCTGTCAGATGGACTCTGGCTAAAACAGATAAGAAGGGACAAGAAGTACAAGGAAAGAGCAGAGCCGGTGTAATTGTTAATGGAGTAGGACAAACGATGAGGCTTATAGAAGTAACAAACCCACCCGAAGCCTGAGAGAATCTCTGAATGGAATGGAAGCTGCTAAGGGCTCATGGATGAAGTTCAGATGTTCTTGTATCGGAACTTCACCTATGAATCTCTTGTATAAATGGAACTCTTAAAAAATATGTGCCTTTATTTAAAATTTTAAGTGAACAAATGAGAGAGAAAAGAAAAGGCAAACAAGAAGGAAGACAATGGGAGAAGGACTGTAGGAAGCACACGCAGAGAGCAGGCGCACCTGAGATTCCTGAGGTCTGGGCCTATACCCCGAGATTTACTTGGCACAGAGGCCCAGACAACCAGGATTTCCAAAGACGACCTGGGGACAGCCAGTGTAGTGCCACTGCACCGGTTTGGCTGACTAGAAATCAAAGTGATGACCTATGGATTTGTGGCTAGCAAGATGATGCTCAAGGAAGATGAACAGCAACACGAGGACCCACCAGTGATTTCACAAACACTCAGTTGTTATCTGTTGTATCTGAAGTGCAGCAGCCTCTGAGAGCCTCGTGCATTAGTCCAACATGACCAAACGCAGAGGGCAGAGTTCCTAAGCCCAGCGTGTTCTAGCAGACACTTGCTTTTGTGCAGTCATCAGTCCCCAGGATCATGTCATGGTGCTTGATTGTCAGTCCACCCAGGAAGGAAAATGTCGCTCATGAGCTGAGGCAGCTGCAGGAAGGCAGCAAAACTCAAAATCAGTTTAGGATTTTCTTCTCTTTTCTGGCAAAGCTAGATCTGCAGTAACATCGCTAATGAGGGCTATAGAAGATGAAAAGGAATTAAAAAGAGTACTTCACCTTTTTAGAGTGGGAGGATTATAAATTGACAAGTTTTTCCCTTTTAAATCAAGAAGAGAAAGGATGAAACCATTCCAGAAGACTCAGCCTACCTACCCACTTTATGTAACCTTGCAGTCCCTGCTTTCCGTTCTGCTTGTTTCATTTCTTCTGGATGACGTCGCACCTTTCCCCACGCCACGTCACCGCTAGTCATTTTCTCCACCAGATGTAAGTGTCATAGAGCAGGTTGTTGTTCACTTTGTTACACTGTGTTCCCAGTGTCTAGCGCTAATAGAAGTGCAGTAGCTGCTTGCTAAGTCTAAAACAAGTTGTTTAAAAGTCTTCCTGCAGAAAAATGTAGAGCTCAATAAATATCAATAAAAAACAAAAAAATAAAAATAAAAGCCTGCCCGTTTTAACATGTCGCAAACACCTTTTAGAAGAAACAGGAGGAAGGATGGCCGGTACGACTTTAAAAGTCTGTCTTACTAAGAAGGAAAAAAATTAATGCTGGAGTTGCAGAGTGCTTGGTGTGCAAGCATGAGGGCCTGAGTTTGGGTCCCCGCACCTGTGTGGGGCGCAGCAGTCTGGAGAAACAGAGACAGGATCATGGCAAGGGGTGGGAGGGGTTGCCCAGCCATGTAGTCTAGACAAATCAGTTAAGGCCCAGGATCAGTGAAAGATTTTGTCTCAAGTGAAGTGAAAAGTGATTAAGGGAGCCACCCAACACTGATGCCTGGCTTCCACTCATGTATAGACTTGCACACATATGAGCATGTACACACACATGTTGTGCCGTATTAAAGGTGTGCTACATTCTTCTATGTTGTGGAATATTGGTTTAGTGATGCAAAGGTGTGTTGCATTTTTTATGTTGCATTTGTTTAACTCTATGAAGCTGTGTTACTTTGCCTGTCTAAAACACCTGAGTGGCCTAATAAAGACCTGAACGGCCAATAGCTGGGCAGGAGAGAGAAATAGGCGGGGGTGGCAGGCAGAGAGGGTAAATAAGAGATTGAGGAGCAAGAAAAAAGAGGAGAGGAGCACATCAGGGTTCAGCCTCCCAGCTACACAGCCAGCCACAGAGTAAGAAGTAAAGAATGGTATATAGACTAGAGAAAGATAAAAGGCCAGAGGCAAAGAGATGGGATCATTTAAGTTAAGAAAAGCAGGTTAGAAATAAACCAATCTATAAGGCCAGGCATTTATCAGTAATAATGTTTCCATGTATTTATTTAGGAGCTGGGTAGTGCCCCCCCAAAGAGAATAGAGTAAAAAAAACCAACAACACACACATGCACACACACACACACACTGTATCATTTTATTAAATCCATTTGGAAAGATTGCTAATAAATAGTAATGGCAAGTGTAGGTATAACATCAGATCCAAGGCTGAGGTAAAGGGTCGCAGAACTGCTTGTGATAAAAGGATCACCTGGGATTTCCATTCAGGTCGTTGAGCATTAATGGTCTCCTCTCCTCACCCACACCCTTTGCTATGAAACTGAAAAGCTAAAGTCAGAGAGAGTAGCTGAAAGCTTGCTTCTTTGTAAGCTGTAAGTAAGTAGAAGGCCACTCAAGGTTTAAAAGCAGAGTACAAAATGCCTACAAGGACTCATTAATTAATTTTTTTTAAATGTTGCTCCAAAGTTCCTTCATTCTACAGCCAGGCCTCCAATGTATACTTGAATCTTGCAGATTTAATTTGTAGGATCCGAGGAAGCCTGGTTTAACTTAAAAAAGAGGTTCATAGAGTAGAGCATTCAGTTATAGTGAGGAGGAAGGCCAGTGAGCAAGGCTCTTGATTGACAGTGGAAGGTGTTTGATTCCACTGACAGTACCATGTATCATGATCACTTCTAATAAAAATTTCATGTCTGTCGGCACTATAAATTTTGTATAATGCACTTACACATTCCAGTAATTTGAGGTTTTGTTTGATTGATTGATTTTTTTAGACAGAGCCTTCCTATGATGGTAGCCTAGATTGGCTTCAAACTCATAATCCCTCTGTCTCACCTTCATGAGCACTGGGATCACAGGCATAGACTAGCCATACATAATTTACTGATGGGGTTTTAATGCAGAAGACTTCATTTGGTTGCCGTTATTTACTTCTGTAAGAAGCCTTCTAATTGGGGCTCAGTGGTGAGCCCTTGCCTAGCCTGTGCAAGATTCTGGATTCATTGCTATTACAAGAAAAGAGAGGAGGGGAGAGGGAGAGAGAATGAACTTCCAACTTGGGTCTATGGCTGAACCAGTATTTGTTGACACAAACTCATCCCTGGGCACACAATGGTCCCAGGAAGAAAGGTACATACACACTTGAATGGATTTTAGGGTTAAGAAAGGTTTTAAAAGTACTTTCATTTTCCCCTTTAACTATAGACATGGGAATCACAACATCCAGAATTTGCAAAGTGAGCTGATGTCATCGTGTCTAAAGCATGTTATCCTTTTGCCATGGGATAATCCTCACTAGGAGTTAGAAATGCAGCTCAAACCCTAGATTTTCCTTAAGTTAATGTCTTTCCCAATTACACTTAATATTATACCTACTTAGAAGATGGAAGAATGCATTCAAATTATGAGCCCTTGAATTGACCAAAGAATGTAAGGGTTAAAGTGTGTTGACTGGCTAGGGAGCTGGCTTAGCCATAAAGTATCACAAGCATGAGGACACACATGGAAATACCAGGTGTGTTGCTACACACTTCTCATCCTAGAGCAGGACCAGAAAGGCCAGAGAACTAATTGGTGAGCTCCAACCTGATGAGAGACCCTGTCCAAAAAAGGGTGGATGGCATTTCTGAAGACAACAGTATTATCCTCTGACCTCTACATGCATGCCTACATGCACAGTTCACCCCCCACATACAAAGTAAATAATGCTTTGAAAAACACATATGAGATACATAGGAAGGAAGGGAATACGCCTAATGTACAGAAATTTTCAAGCGATTATTATCTTAAAGTACCTACACGCCTGCCCACATATCCCTTTTGAGAGTCTGTCCTGCTCACCTTTGTTGAACAGGTAGGAGGTCACGTTTCCTATCACATGGTATTGCTTCCCTACTCTCAACCCCGGAATGTGACGCCTAGGGTGGTTTCTAGTTCAAGTACTACATTTAGTGACCTCCTGGAAGCGACCCAAAGGTAAACTCCCCAGGGACAGACATTTTCATCCGTCTTTCCTGACACTTTTCTGCCAGCACATAAGAGTGTACTTGGTATATATTGGGTGTCCCGTAAATATTTGATGAGTAAATAAATAAATAAATGTTGGCCCCAATGGATGAGCTCTGTCGTTTCGGGCGTTCTCTTGTAGACCTGACATTTGAGAACAAGAAAGGAAGTAATGGGGCAGACTGAAAGTGTCAGGGACTCAAGGACAAGTGACCAGGCAGTTGAAACCTGAGCTGGCTGACAGAGGGGCTGGCATACTTGTACGGGAAGATGCCAGGGAATGGTGAGCGCCCGAGAAGCTGCTCAGCAGCACATGGATTCCCCTGAGGCTGCCTGTGCTTGGATGCCCACAACATCACTGTGGTGTCTCACACACACACACCTCCTCTCATCATCTCCCTCCAGGAGGCTGAGTCGTTCTCTGTGCTTTCTGAGTATAAAAGCCCTGACTTCAGCAATAACATATCTGATGCAATAACGATTTCCCCAAGAGATGGCTGTCCTAACTACCACCAAGGACACTGAAAAGAAGGATGCTAAATAGGTGGAGGGTGTAGCTCAGCGGTAGAGCATGTACAAGGCTCTGGGTTTGATCCGATCCCCAGCACCACACACACACAAAGCTGTGCCGAAATGTCTGAGATATGAAAATCTAAAGGTAAGAACTAAGTCCAAGTCTTGAGAAGACTAGAAAATGTCCACCTGTGTAACACTGGCTACCTACTCACAGGCTCTGTCCTAGTGATGTGATGGCAGTGTGAGGAAACTCGCCCCATGGGTTTTCCTCAATTTTCTTGTTTCCTTTTTATTTTTGACTACAAAGTGCTGCAGCCTTGCCTGTAACACACAGTCCTTCTGACACAGCCTCTTGAGGGCAGGGATTACAGCTGGCCTACCACGCCTGCCTCTGATCTGCTCTCCTGGGAAATCTACACCTGAAGGGGACACAGCAGGCACAAAGAAGAGTTTCACAAAAGATTCGGACAGAGCAGGAGGACACTTAGGCTTGTGAAGAGTACACAGGACATGACCAGCAAGACGCCTCTGAAGGAAAATTGTAGTGGACATTCTGAGGCCATTTGAAGGATACATGAGTGTGGAAATACAGACTCTGGGAAAAATACAATTTTGATTGTGGGTCTGTGGAGTGCAGGAAAGAGCAGCAGGAAGACGACCAGGGGAGCAGGAACTGAGACTGGCCTGAGGAGAATACAAACCAGGAAGGCCTGATTGCTCAGACACATGTGGCCAAGGCATAGGAAGGAAGCCTTGTGTGGAGTCTGGGGTAGGAGAGTCGTGCAAATCTGTAAAGAGCTGGAGATGAGAGCTCAATAAATCCAGCAAGGCATAGTAATCGATGAAAACAAGATGGACAGGTTTGTGTGGACAAAAAAGGAATTGACATGACAATCATTAAAGTTTGGCAGTAATCATAGTTTCTGAAGAGAGCTATTGCTTAAAAACTCCATTCTGTGGGGGAGAGGTCTCAGCTGAAGTGGCTTGCTCACNTTCCCACTGCAGGGCAACCCTCAACTTGATTTCTCTGGCTCCAAGCGCATCCTTCCCCCTCAGTTAAAGTTGAGCTGTTTCCTTGAAAATTAGATAATCACATGAGCCAATGAGGAGGGTATAAAAAAAATTTCTCAAGGCAGCAGAACTGTGAAAAAGGCTAAGAAAAAAGGGGGAAAGCCAATAAAAACATTTTTATCAGACTTTTTCTAAATATTATATATATTTGTTTACTAAAATATTGAGAAAACTAAAATATTGAAATATATAAAATAATCCAACTTGGAACTTAGTATTTTTCATGCACTGATTTTGTGTTTAAATTCAAAGCTATTATCTTCATTTTTCTTGTTTTCATTTCTAAAGAAAAATATTTTACCGCTTGTGAAAACAGTTTATTTTTCCTCTGGGATTTTTTATTTAAAAAGGGCACAGCCACCCAGCTTCTGTACAGTCAGTCAGTAGCTGACAATATTTGACTTACAGTGCCCCACTTTTGATGAGTCAATACAGATCAAGGAAAAACTGTCCTTTGAAGTTTGACCTTTCCCTGGATTAGTGATCTGGAGTTCAATACTTTCTCTCGGTTTAGGGCAGCAGTCGCAATTCCCAGGGGAAACATACAATCCTCCTCAGTGTACCATGTTGCTAAGCTACAACCCTTAGTAGCCTCAGGATATTAGACGTATTTTTATGGGCCGAAATGGTAGCCAGGGACCAAATGCTCACCTGCATGCCATCCCAGATTTCATCTTATTCACTGAAAGCAGCGATAGATGTATTCACACCAGATTAAACACTACAGAATGTGATTCATTGACATACATTGAATTGCACATATGGAACCAGCATGGTACCCCATTGGTAGGTACATCTCCTATCTTTATACATCAAGCTAAAAATAAAAGAAATGAGATGAATGCATTTTAACCTGCAATGGGTTTATTGGGCCAGAGCTCCGTTCTGAGCCAGGGACCGTCTGTAGCGTACNGTCCCCGTAGCCAGCTTCAGGGGATGCTGAGCTGCACCTCGTGTAACACGATTCTTCTAAGGAACACAGTGTGCTCTGGCACCCCCAGCTCCCTGACCTTTACTCTAGCCTGAGCATTTCAACAGCTGTGAGATTTTTTACTCCCTCCTTGCAAATAGAGAAATTCAATCTTAGAGTGGTTCAGCCTATTTCCAATAGCTTTTTATAAGATAAATATTCTCGTTTCCTTGAGTCCACCAGAAAAGCCAGCTTTCAACTTAAAGAGTGTCACTGTCATTTTTTTTTAAATTCAGATCCCCACTCATTTAACTCATATTGAAAGTTTGCCATGGGCTGGGCACTACTTAAGCTGTTTTCTTTAATCCTCAGAGATGTGCTAGTCTTTGCTCAACCTACGTAATTATTAGCTGAATTGACTTAGAATAAAGGAGATGTATTGTTCTTTTAAGATCTTGGAGTTAGACGTCCTGAATATTTCCCCCCTTGTATGTACTGAAAATAAATTGCCCACACCTGTAATCTTAGCCCTTGGGAGACAGAGGAAGGAGCAGTGTGAGTCCAAGGCTCATGCAGGCCACACAGTGATGGTCTATCTAAGACTCGTGTAGACCACACAACGATAGTCTATCAGAGGCTCATGAAGGCCACATAGCGACAGTCTATCCAAAGCTCATGTAGGCCACACAGTGATGTCTATCCGAGGTTCATGTAGACCACACAGTGATGTCTATCCACAGCTCATGTAGGCCACACAGCGATAGTCAATCCGAGGCTCATGCAGGCCACACAGCGATAGTCTATCTCACAGAAAAATTTAAAGTGCCTTTGGATAAAAGGTGCTGGGGAAAAGGGACACGGGGATGGGCAGAAGAGTGACTGCACAGCTCCTGTTTCACCTGAGGTACAAAGGGAAACTCAAGATGGTTATCAGCCCAAAGCTAAGACCTGAAACCATGAAACTACCAGAAGAAAGCAGAACAGAGACACTTCAGAATATTGGAGTGGCTAAGGATTTTATTTTATACAAGTCTCCCAAAGCACAGGAAACAAAAGCAAAAATAGAAAATGAAGTACACTAGCTGAAATCTCACAACAGAAGAAATAATTAGAGGCAAATTACAACAGAGCAAAACAGAAATACCTGAAACTGTATTCTTTATAATCTGGATGGGGTTGGTATTCAGAATATGAAGAGAAGACAAAAATAAAGTTCAAGAGCAAAAGTAAAAAGTGGACCCCACAAAACAACCCAATTAAAGACAATAAACCTAGTAGACATTTCTCGGCAGATGACATACATTTGATGAACTTTATATGGTAAAGAACCCAACGCCACTAATAACTGGGGAGACGCCAATTTAAAATATAATGCAATATCACCTCCAGTAAGAATAGCTATGACCAAAAAGATAAAGGATTACAAGTTCCTGGAAGGGTGGAAAGAAAAGAGCCACAACATTGCTCGTGAGTACATCAATATGGCCAATGTGGAAACCCAAAAGCTCCTCAGGAAGTCACAAACAGAGAGGCCGCATGAAGAGCTGGAGAGGTAGCGGTTAAAGGTACTGACTGCACTTCCAGAGCACCTGTGTTTGGTTCCCAGCACCCACGTGGCAGCTCACTCTCATACATAACTCTAGTCACAGGGATCCAACCCCTTCTGACCTCCAGAAGCACACAGGTACAAACATGGTAAATATACATATATGCAAGCAATATACACGTACACATAAAATAAAAATAAATAAAAACAAATACCAAAAGATCTAGCAGTTCTATTGCCAGGCATGTATTAACACACTGAAGATACATCTGCATCTTCTGTTTACTCAACACTCACCACAATAACTGTGAAATGGGAACAAAGTGTCCATCAGTGATGAATGGATAAAGACAATGTGGTTCACATACCCTGTGGTCTTTGAAGAAACCATCAAATCCTGCCATTTGTGGCAATGTGGATGAGACTGGAGATCAGTGTGTGAAGTGAATAAGCCGGGCACATAAAGACAACCACGTGGTCTCACCTATATGTGGACTATGAAAAGGTGATCACAGGCTGGGGAAATAGTATGTAAAGGACCTGACTTGCAAGTGTGAGAACCTGAGTATGGATGCCCAGAAACCATGTAGAAGCGGTAAAAGGTGAAGTGGCAGTCTGCTTCTGTAATCTGAGCCCTGGGTGGGTGGAGGCAGGTGGCTCCCTGAAGCTGATTGGCTAACCAGCTTAACCAAATCAGCAAATTTCCAGCTTAATGAGAGAAACACTATTTCAAAAAATAAAAGATGGAGAGCATCTAAAGAAATGTATCTGGTGTTGACCTTGGGCGTCTACATGCACCCGCCCCAGCCCAAGAGTGGAATGGTGGTTGCCAGAAATGGGAGGGTAGGAAGAGGGGGAGGTGGAGAAAGGTTGATCATTGGATACTGAGTTACAACTAGGGTAAGTGGCCCTCTGGTGACTAGAATTAAAATATTGCTGCTTATTTCCAAAAGCTATAAGAAAGGATTTTTGAATATCTTACTATAAAATTATGAATATTTGAGGAGGTATGTTTAACCCTACGTAAACATTACACAATATGTACATTATCAAAACATCATGTGGTACCCCATAACATGTACAATTTGTATGGTTTTATGTACCAGTTAACAATAAGTTTACATTAGAAAAAAGGGTAGAAGGTGTATTTCAGAGGTAGAGCTCCTGCCTAGAATATACAAGGCCTTTTGTGTTATGTACCGCATAATATAAAATGCCAATTTGATCCCAAGTACCACAAAAAGTTGTGTTTACAGAAAGAGTAAATGCAAAGCTTACAACTGAAAGAAACATAAGTATTTAAAAGACACTTGTGTAAGACAAAAACTTTTTGTTTAAGTGCATTTTTAAAAACTTATGACTTCAAACTGTTTTTTATTTTCATATTGTTTAATTTTAATGGCTAAATTTGTTTCTTGAGTAGAGAAAATTTTGAGTCAGTAACTACCATTTTAAAGCTCGTTTCTCTAGTTGCAATGCCAGAGGACACCACGAGGGGGCATACAAAACTGTTATTTCCTGGGTTCTGAAACCGCTGAATCAGGCTGTTGGAGCTCAGAGTAACCCAGAGGTCATCAAGCTCACACTTCATACATTGGGCATGAAAACTGCGACCTAGAGAGAAACCCAACTTGTCTAGTATCACATCCATCCATAAATAGGGCCAGCAGAGGTTGGGTATGCAGCATGGCGGTAGAGCACAGGGACTCTGGGCTCAATCCCCACCAACACACACACACACACACACACACACACACACACACACACACACAC
>LOEQ01002857.1:10745-21521 GCA_001685075.1 Bramus lutescens | reverse complement strand
AGAGAGAGAGAGAGAGAGAGAGGCCCTATTGGACCGCGGGAGAGCTATAAATAGCAGTTAAAAGTTTAGGAGGCAGAGTTGCTGGAAAGAGGAAAATCCTCCATCCTACCCCTCCCCTCCAACATTTTCCATGTTCAGGCTTACAAGCTCGATTCATTTCTGAGGATGGAAGGAAGGGGAGCAGCTTTGAACCAATTGAGCGGGTAAGCTTTTGACTCTTGATGGTGTTGGGCTGGTAGATGTCTGAGCAGAGGCGGCAAGGCCGGGGGCTTTTTCTGAGTGTATAGAAGAGCACAGAAGGACGCTTTGAGTGTTTGAGAGCATTGGATGGAGAAAGAGTAAACTTGCTTTCCTTCAGCCCCAACCGAGTCAAGTTCATTTATTGAACCAGTTATATGCAGTTAGCCAGAAAAGCTCTGGTGGTGGTCTGTTTGGGAGAGCAAATTTGCAAAACTTCCTTATAACGGCCATGGCTATTTTATTCCTGAAATTATAGTGGAGAATGAAGAATTCTTATAAGATTTAGGCTCCAGAGGAGCTCTCATATTTTCTCATTCTCCCCACTTCTCTCCTTGCCCCTCTTCCTCCCTCTGCCCTTCTGCCTTCCCCATCTCTTCCAATTAAAAGCTAGCAATTGTTTTCTTAAACTAACTGGGTGATTCACTTTCTCATCTCCAAAGTGAAACCTTAGCATTCATTAAGTAGAGATTGAATTCTGTATCACTGGAATAATATATGCATTGAAATGACACCGAGACTTAACAAAGTATGCAATCAATTCAGGGCACTGGGAGTTTGCTAAAGAAAGGAATGAAGATGTCTTGGTGGGGCTCTAAATACTTTCTGGTATTTGTTCGTTATCAAGGAGACTTCTTATGAAATGAAGAGCCATTTGTCCCCAAGAGAGATGAAAGGCATAAGATTGTAGATTTGAAATACTGTTCTGATATCCAGAGACAATACTTTGGTCCTTAAGTACTCATAACACAATCTCTCAGCATTTAGCAACTTGCTGCTTTTTGCCAGTTGGCGAAATCCTCTCATAACATGTCCTGAGCTCATCAGCCACGGCTGTAAAACACCAACCGCCAGCCCTGTTCTCTGATGCTAATTTTCTTTTCTTCACTGCCTGTTTGTTTGGAGGGGAGGGGGAAGACGAGCGAGTCTCATGATTTACAGCATCGGCTTCATCTCCAAAGCGTAGATTGTTTCTATATCAGTTCCGATATTAGAAGGCACCTGAGAAGTTTGGCAAAGAGATAACTATCCTTTTCAAAGAAATGATTTCTCTCTGGGATCTGTCCCAGCTGTGCAGAAGGGGAGGTAGCTCTTAGTGGGGACCTGACATCCATCTGTGATTTGAACACTCCCCAAGGGGAGCTTCCTTCACTCATCATCTGGGTTTGTGTAGTACTGAGCCGTGAGTCTCAGCAGTTTACCCTAAGGCGATACCTAGTTTCAAGAAAGACCACAAACTGAGACCACCCAGGCACCACCAAGGAATAGACCATCCAAAGGAAATTCCTAATGTTCCAACCATTGTGGATAGGATCACCTGCCAGCCTGCACCCATCCCTTTCCACCAGGACACCCATAAACAAATGTCAGCCAATCAGGGGTCCTGAATCTTAGAAATCCCTCACCCCCTCCTTTGCTATGATAAAAACCCAACTCTAACTGAGCATGGGGTTCTCCGGTCACAACAATACACTGAATGTCCACACAGAGAGTCCGATTTCGAACTTGAATAAAAATAAAGGCTCTTTGCTGTTACATACAGCACTTGGTCTCCTAGTTGGTGTTTTGGGGGACTCTGTGATCTAGGCATAACGGTTTGATTTTTCCAAAGCAGACCCTGCCCTCTCAGCCCCAACGGGCAGGCAGACGTCCACACGGCACGCCTCCTGCCTTTGAGGTTTCCAGTTTTACAGTCTGAGTCTCAGGAAGCTTCGCTCCAGCGCCTCATCTTCCGATGAAACACCAAGTCCCCAGGGTACAAGTCATTTCCTCAGCACGGAAACAAGAGAACCTCAAATGTCGGGAATTGCTCTGGGGAAGCTGTCATTAGCTCCAGAGAAGCCCAAAGCCTGGCGAGCCTGTGGGACTTTGTCTCTAGGTATCACACTGCACCGCAACACCTTGCTGCCAAGTGTAACTCTAGCACAGGGGAGGAAAAGGGAACGGTTCCTTGTATTTGCTTTCACCTTAGCTAAGACAAGGGGTCAGTAGCCAATCGGGCTTTCGAAGAACAATGAAGCTGTTGGTACTGGAAAAGGTAACAGTCAAGGAGAAAATGAGAAGGCAGAAAGGTTAGGAGAAAGGTGGAAAAGAGCAAAGAGGAACTGGGGAGACTGAGGCAAGAAGAGAGGGAGGGGATATGGGAAAGTCGGACTGATAGTGAAGAGGAGACAGAGGGGAGACACAGAGACAGATCAGAGGGCTTTGAGTGTCACTGTCTAGAGACGACCTATAGCCTAATTTTCACTAATAACTCCCCACAAATACTGTATAGAGCCTTCGAACTTCCTTACCCTGTGACGTTCGTCTCTACTGATGCATTTGATTTTGTCCTATCATTTAATTTTTAGAACATGTTTTAATTACTTTTATCATCACTGGGATAAGACCATTCGGCACAAAGTGCAGCTCAGCAGAGGAAGGAAGACTTTGGGCTCACAGTCTGAGGACCCTGTCCGTTAAGGCCATCAGGAGTGCGATGCAAAGTCACAATGTGTGTCTGTAGGCCAGAGGCAGAGCCCACGGGTGCTGCCGCTCGGCTCCCTCTGTCATTTTTACTTAGTGCCATCTGCATCAGAGTGGGTCTTCCCTTCTCAGCTGAGCCTTTCTGTAAGTGCCCTCTTACACAGCTATGGGCGTGCGTCCGTTGTATTTCTAGAGTCAGGTTGACAGTGAAGACTCGCTGTCATGGAAGGGGATAGGATTGTCGTGTTGGGTTTAAAGGAAACTACATCAAACGGGATAGAGCAGATGAGGCACGCATTTAGGCTATGCCTGACAAAACCCAGATGCGCAGTGAAACACCAGAGTTCCTTTCCTGTCAAAGAGTATGGGCAAGTGTGTAGTGGCAGAAAAAGATCAGGAGGAAACACCCACGACAAAAAATGGAAGAAGTTATAAATGATAGTCTCTTCCTTTACAGATTCTATAGTCTTCATTGCTTTCTTGTGGGGGAGGGGATACTCAAGACAGAATGTAGGGCCTCAAGTGGGCTAACCAGGAAATCTACACTGCGCATGCCTCATGCCCCTGCCACTTCTTTTTACCAGGACTGTCAGTCAGCAGCAATATTAACTGACTGAATTGTTCCTCTCTTGCTTCCTATACTAGAAAAGGGACTGTTAACAGAAAATAGGAGCTCTACTTTTGCAGAAAACTAGAGCATAGTTTAGTCTCAATCGAATATGAATGATCATAACTCGAGAGCATGGATTCAAGGGACCTGAATGACATACTCCATATGGAGGAGTTACATGAATTTTTAAGGTCACAAAACAAAAGGGAGACATAAACCAATACTATGACATTGGTGGGATCGTCAGCTACAGGAAAGAGGGGAGGGGGGACCAGGTATTAAAGGTTTACAATGGAGGCAGAGGTTGGATAAGCTCAGCAATGCAGTCAAGAAATGTATCTGTTACTTGGGAGAATACTGGGTCAGATACAAAGGTTAGAGAATTGGCTATTAAAGGGTCCGAGGCAGTCCAAGATGATTTTGGCTCTTGGCATGTACTATCCCATCTCTCCACAATCATGGTGTTGGAGTCAGCCAAGGTCAAACACTCCGTGGGATCTTTAATAGGGATTCAGTTTCTTCAGAGAACATTCTTCAGCAGCAGTCATTTGGCTTTGTGAGGAGCAAGGTAAGAGTTACCCTCCCAGGATCATTTTGTGTTGGACTCTTCTCTTCAGACTCAGGATTCAGCAGCACTGCCCAGGCTGAAGAAGACAACGACAGGATCCTCATTTTGAAATATTCACTATACGCAGGTGCGTAAACTATAGGTAGCCACAAGTGGCTCTAGACTGGAGACCGCTTCTTTCTTTACTCACTAGAGAAGCACTGGCTGTCTTCTCTTAGGCTCGGAGAAGAGTCCTGTGATTGCCAAAACTGGCTGCACAGGAAGAGGGCAGGCCCACACAGCGGCGTATACAGGTTTTGTTTTTGTTTTTGTTTTGTTTTGTCAATGCTATGAAGGAAAAAAAGAATGCCTTTCTGGGGGAAATGATGATTAGTTCTGAAAATGCTAATAAGTAAGAGAAGACCAAGTACTCAGTGGAAGATTTGAATATGCTTCCATGAAGAGGAAATGAAGTATAGAGGAAGGAAGTGCAGTCAAATATAAAGGCAAAAGAGTCTTGAGAGGATCAGAAGGGAATCATCGCTGGGATGGAACTAGCCTTGGGCAGAGAGAAGGATAATGCTTTCTTAGGATAGCATGTAGTCTCTTAGCCTACTTTCTGTTCCTGTAACTGATCTACCACAACCTGAACCCTTTATAATGAAGAACGAACATTTATTGAATTCATGGTTCTGGAGGTGCAAGGTTGAAGAGCTGTGGCTAGTGAATTAGTGATTATTGCTTTATTTCTGTTGAGAAATCCTTGTAGAATCCCCAGGTGTAGAACATAACTCTCTACCACTGAGTTACATCCCTGACACTCCTCATCTTCTTTCTTTCTATTAAATGTTTTTATTTAGTTTCCATACCAACCACAGCTTCCCCTCCCTCTTCTCTTCTTGTTCCCTCCCTCCCATTCCCCCACCCTGTGTCCTCCCCACCTCCTGGCTACTCCACTCCCATCCACTCTCCCTCCATTCAGAAAGGGGCAGACCTGTCATGGGAGTCAACAAAGTGCGGCATATCAAGTTGGGGCAGGACCAAGCTCCTCCCCCTGCATCAAGGTGGGCAAACATGGGGAATGGGTTCCAAAAAAACCACAACTCATGTGCCAGGGACTGGTTCTGATCGCACTGCCAGGGGCCCCCCAAACAGACCAAGCTACACAACTGTTACCCACATGCAGAGGGCCTAAGCTGGTCCCATGCAGCTGCCCTAACTGTCAGTCCAGAGTCCATGAGCTCCCACTAGCTCAGGCCAACTGTCTCTGCAGGTTCCCCCTTCATGATCTTGAGCTCCGGCCCTTGTTCATACAATCCCTCTCCCTCTCTTCAAATGGATTCCTGAAGCTCGGCCCATTGTTTGACTGTGGATCTCTGCATCTGCTTATGTCAGTTACTAGATCAAGTTTCTCTGATGACAATTAGGGTAGTCATCAATCTGACTTCAGGAGAAGGCCAGTTCAGGTACCCTCTCCACTATTGCTAGGAATCTTAACTGGGGTCATCCTTGCGGATTCCTGGGAGTTTCCCTGGCACCAGGTTTCTCCCTAATCCCATAATGGTTAAAAATCAAGATATGTCTTTCATTACTCTCCCCTTCTGTCCTGCCACCAACTCAACCAACCGAATCCCTCATGTTCCCTTTCCCCATCATCTCCCCTCAACAGTTTACCCAGATCTTACCTATTTCTCCTACCCAGGGAAATCCATGCATCACTCTTTCTTCCCTAACTTCTCTGGGGCTTCGGATTGTAGCCTGGCTATCCTTTGTTTTACATCTCATATCCACTTAGGAGTGAGCACACACTATACCTGTCATTCTGTGTCTGGGTTACCTCACTCAGGATGATTTTTTTTTAGTTCCATCCACTTGCCTGCAAATTTCGTGAGGTCATTGTTTTTTGTTTGTTTTGTTTCGTTTTAACCGGTGAGTAGTACTCCATTGTGTACCACATTTTCTTTATCCATTCTTTGGTTGAGGGGCATCTAGGTTGTTTCCAGGTTCTGCCTATTACAAATAATGTTGCTATAAAACCATAGCTGAGCGTTCTTGTGGTATGATTGAACATCCTTTGGGTATATGCCCAAGATTGGTATAACTGGGTCTAGAGGTAAATTGACTCCCAATTTTCTGAGAAGCCACCATATTGATTTCCAAAGTGGTTTCACAAGTTTGCACTCATGCCAGCAGTGGAGGAGTGTTCCCCTGACTCCACATCCTCTCCAACATAGGCTGTCATAAGGATTTTTGATCTTAGCTATTCTTGCATGTGTAAGATGGTATCTCAGAGTGGATTTTTGATTTGCATTTCCCTGATATTTAAGAATGTTGAACAATTCTTTAAGTGTTTCTTGGCCATTTGAGATTCTTCTGTTGAGAATTCACTGCTTAAATCGGTACTCCATTTTTTATTGAATTATTTGGTACTTTAATGTCTAGTTTCCTGAGTTCTTTATATATTTTGGAGATAAGTTGTCTGCTAGATGTGGGGTTGGTGAAGATCTTTTCCCATTCTGTATGCTGCTATTTTGTCTTATTGACAGTGTCCTTTACTTTATAGAAGCTTTTCGGATTTAGGGGGTATCTTTTATTAATTGTTGATCTCAGTGTCTATGCTACTGGTATTGTATTTAGGAAGTTGTCTCCTGTGCCTATGTGTTCAAAGCTACCTCCCACTTTCTCTTCTATCAGGTTCAGTGTAACTAGATTTATTTTGAGGTCTTTGATCCACTTGGACTTGAGTTTTGTGCAGCGCAACAGATATCAATCTACTTGCATTCTTCTATGTGTGAACATCCAGTTACGCCAGCACCTTCTGTTGAAGATACTTTCTTTTTTCCACTGTATAATTTGGGCTTCTTTACCAAAAACCAAGTGTTCATAGGCATGTGGATTTACATCAGTGCCTTCAATTCAATTCCATTGATCCACCTGTCTATTTTTATGCCAGTACCATACTGGTTTTTTTTTATTACTATAGCTTTATAGCTATACTATAGAGTAGAGCTTGAAGATAGGATGGTGATACCTCCAGAAGTTCCTTTATTATGCGAGATTATTTTAGCTAGCCTGGATATTTGTTTTTCGTTATGAAGTTGAGTATTGTTCTTTCGAGGTCTGTGAAGAATTGTGGTGGGATTTTGGTGGGGACTGCACTGAGTCTGTCCTCTTCGACTTCTTAGCAGTCATCTCATGCTGTTGTATCTCACTGTTTCTCCCAGAGGCCTTGCCTCCAGATGCCTTTACAAATTGTCTTTAGGGATTAGCATCAAAGGAACAGAACCATACTGTAAAGAAAGGTGAGGATGGGAGAGAGAAGTTTACAGATGAGGGCCGGATGTAGCAATTTCATGCGATCATCTTATGTTCTCTGTGGTAGGGGGATAAGAGCTTCTGAGTATCAGAGAGCAGTAGGAGAGGAGAAAGCCGAAGAAAAGTGGAAAATGGACTGAAGTTGGCCTTGGGGAAACCTGGAGAACCTGCTAGATCATGGCTTTGTTTCCAGAGACTCCTGGAAATCCTCAGGGAATTCATTTAATTATTGCATTTTACAAGAGGCTCGGTAATGACACATTAGCCAAATGAGCACTCTACCAAATGAGGACCTGCACAGGGGATATTTTCCCTTTACGTTTGTGCCTCTAACACAAAATAAGTAATACACTTGTGCATGTCTGCGTCTATCAAACCCTTAACCGAGTCTGGCAAAAGCAAAAAAAAAAATGACAATACTGACTGTAAATTTCAGTATAGGAAAATGGACTCTTTGCTGGGAGAAGTGTGAACTGATGCAACTACTGTGAAAAAATTTTGCAAAATTTTGTAAAGTTTAAACCACCATAATCTGTAACCCATATATACTATATTGTAGATAGGGACCTTCAAAGATTTCCTTCCTTTCTTCCTTCCTTCCTTCCTTCCTTCCTTCCTTCCTTCCTTCCTTCCTTCCTTCCTTCCTNCTCCCTCCCTCCCTCCTTCCTTCCTTCTTTATTTCCCCTCTCCCTCCCCATTTGAGACAGGCCTTCTCTGTTCCAGATTGGCTTTGAATTTCTGATCTCCAAAGTGCCAGATTGCAGTCATGGGCTACCACCCTGGGTTTGTGGGGTCTGGGAATCAAATTCAGAGCTCGCACCAGCTAAACAAGCATTCTACATGATGGGCCACAACTCCAACCTCTGAAGACTGTCTTGCAGACTACAGATAGAGGCTACAATGATAGTGGCCCCCTATAGCTGGTCTAAAAATCAGTTTGGTAGATCTCAGTTAACAATCTGAAATAATACAGACTTAATTAAACAAGCCAGACACAGGAAGACTCATCTTTCCTCTCATATGTGGAAACTGAAATTAAAACAAAAATGACCCATAAGTAAGTGACTCCTTGAGAAGGGGAAGGGTAGTGGGGGAGGGTAGCTACAACCAAATTTTGACGTATGTATATATGGAGATGTCATAATGAAACCCATTAATATGTATAATTGATATACATTAATAATTATTATTTAATAGTGGTAACAAAATAATTTCCCCTAAAGAAAAACTGCAATCATTTTTTTTGTATGTTCTAATTTTAAAAAATGTTGTGTCAGGGTAAGCAAACTGGCTTAGCAGGTAAAGGTGCTTGCTGATCTGAGCTTAGGCCTCAGGATCCACACATTGGGGGAGAAGAAATCTGATTTCTATAAGTTGACTTCTGCTCTCCTCATGAACATACACAGGCACACACATGTGCAAAACAAATAAAAGTAATTTGAAAATGTAAATGAACCACCAAATGCAGTTTCAGTTGTTATGAATCTAATCTTTGCTTTTCTATTTTTCTTTTATTGAAAATAGATTTTTCCCTATAATATATTCTGATTAATGTTTCCTTCCTCCAACTCTACCAAGATCCTACACCCCCCATCCAAATCCATCCTTTCTATTTCTCATTAGAAAATAATGCCTCAAAATGATGTAATGTACTTTGTTGACTCCCATGGGAGGCCTGACCCTCTCTAAGGATTGGATGGGGAATGAGGTTGGGAGAAAGTGGGGGGGAGCAGGAGGAGGGGAAGGAGGGGGAACTGGGATTGGAGTGTAAAATGAAAAAGGATTGTTAAAAAAGAAAATCCTAATGAGAAGAAATTATGATTAAAGTGATATTTCATAATCAAAAAAAGAAAGAAAGAAAAAACAAATGGGCATCTAAAACAATAATACAATAAAACAAAGCAAATTGGAACAGAACAAAACAAACAAACAGAAAAAGAGCCAATGAAAAAGCATAAGAATCCTCTATAGATGCAGAGACACACATGTTCACACACAGGAATCTAATAAAAACAGAAAACCAGAAGCCATAATCATGAAGAGGACTTGTAAGGTAATAAATAACAATAATAAATTAAAAAAATAAAAATAAAAAATGCCTTGTCTAATCATTATGACAAAGAACCTCCAAAGATGCCATTGAGTTCTTTTTGTGTTGGCTATCTACTGCTCTGCATGAGTTTTCCCTTAAGACTCCTTTAAAAAGTAGAACTTGAGATGACATGACTAAAAACAGGTAGCATCTGAAGCCATTTGTTAGGATGGAGAAGTCCTTGTCTCAGAAAACGTAGACTTCAGTAACAGACTTGTGACTGATCTCAAGAACAGAAGCCAGTCACGTGAGAAAGAGCTCACTGTGGGCCAAGGTGAAAGTAGCTGAGAAACACGGCTGTCAAGAAACTCTTGCACATATGCCCAAAGTGATGTCATCAAAGGCATTTATTGAAGATTTGCCTGTAGCACTGATTTATAACTTAGGGGATAATCTCCATCGGTAGTGGAATTAAAAGTGACCTACTGTGATGGCTATTCTTGGTTGTCAACTGGACTGAATCTGGATTTAACTAAAATCCAAAAATGGAGGGCATACCTGTGAGGGATTTTTTTTTTTTTTTGCTTAATTTGAAGTAGGTAGCGTCACTTCTAATCTGTATCTTGAGCAAGGAAGACATGGACCTTTAGTCTGGGCCATGCCTTTTGCTGGAATCCTATATAAGGACGTGGAAGAAGGAAGCTTTTGCTCTTTGCATGCTTCCTCTCGCCTTGTTAGCAAGTCCACTCCTTCACTGGCATCAGAGCCTACTTCTTCATGATCCCAGTGGATACTGAAGATCAGCTGAGACATCCTGCCTCATGGACTGAACAACTACTGGGTTCTTGGACTTTCCTTTCACTGGCAGATGTTGTTGAATTAGCTGGACTGCAGCCTGTAAGTCATTCTAATAAATCCCTTTTCTGTTCATTCTAATAAGTCCCTTTTCTGTAAGTTCTGTTACTCTAGAGACTCATGGTTACTATACCTACTTCTACAGGAAAACATTGCACCAAAGCAACGATGAGTAGAAAAGGTAAGTTTCACGATATGTAGACATGCTATCATACATGAAAAATATGAACATCTATGAAAACACTGCACATGGTTTCATAATGTGGAAAAATTTTTCAAAGACTAGGAAGGTACATCACACACTTTGGTAGTTTCTAGTGAGTAGGAAAGGCTTAGGACTAAACTTTTGAGCCAAGAGTCTATTTCTATCATGTGATTTTGAAAATGTCTTTTGATTGGTCAGTGAGCACAAAGAGGTAGCTGGGAAAAATAGATTCTGATGCTCTATCACAGAGTGGGTTAACCACAGATAATGCTAATGTAGCTAATATAGTGTATTTAAAAAACAAGAAGAGCCCTTCCCTTCTTTGGGGCCATAGATCCCCCAGCTCAGCCTGTTTGGGAACTCAACCAGGCGGGAGTTCCTTTGTTTCAATAGCCTGCTGGCATCAAGGTAGACCCTTTGTCTGCAAGGTCCCTTGGCCAGCAAGGGGCCCTGATCCTGTACCAGAAGATCCATCGGAGGGGTGAATGCGTTCCTGACCCGTGGAAACA
>LOEQ01002856.1:188255-199605 GCA_001685075.1 Bramus lutescens | reverse complement strand
GCCAATGGGGTCAGTGCTCTCTTCTCTTCATTTTTTAATGGCTTCATAAATATCAAAGTACCTCATAGATCTTAGAAAAGTTGTTTGTTTATAGAAGAGTGAAGTCACAGCAATTATAGCATGAATTGGTAAATTTTGGTTTTTTAAATATGTTTTTAATCGAAATAGCATTACATCACCTTCTCCCCTATTTCCTCCCTCCCATGTCCCACACACTCTCTAGATTAGTCTCTTTTAAAAATATATTATTTTAATATATATTGGATATTATACATACACATATGTTCATATGCACAAATATATAAACACAACCTGTTGAGTCCATTGATGTTGTTTGTGTGCATACATTTTTAGGACTGACCACTCTGCATCAGACAAAAGAATAAATTTTATTTTCATATATTTGAAGTCAAAAACTTGAATTCATTTTCTATGTGATATATATATCCGGTTCAAGAATTTGGGAGGAATGACAACTTTGTCAATCATTCTCATTTCAACCTGGACACTCTCTTTTCCTTGAATACACTGCTTGTGTGACATGATTTAATGCCAGCTCCACACCAGTTTGATTATACCCTCCCTAAAAGGAGAGCACCAAGAGCTTGGTTCTGTATGTACCTTGAATGTTATTAAAAAAAAAAGTCTGTACCCCTTCATTTGTTAAGGTAAAGTTAGAGGACATCTATGTTCTGAGTGGTAATGTTCTTATATTTTCCTACTAATCTAATGTGATTAGTTTGCTTTCAACTTGTCTGGATTTATACTTCCCTAGAAGGCACACCTTTAGAGAGGCGTGTCTGTGAGGACTTTTCCAGAAAGGAATGATGAGCTAATGAGAAGACCCTAACTGAGCCTGTCGGTGCCATCCTGGGCAGTAGGATCCCACACACAACAAGCATGAAGAAGGAAAGACGCCAGCTGAGTTCCATCATTGTTTTGCCTTTGTTCTTCCGGATCCATGGAGATGAGAACAAACAACTCATGTCCCCACCACCTTGGGGCAGCCCACCCCTTTGACTCTCCATCACGATAGATCATGGTCTCTCAATCCATGAACCAAAACAAATTCTCCTCCCTTAAACTGATTCCTATTAAGTATTTAGTTATAGCAACTAAAAAAATAACAAATATAACTAATAATTTATTCTATGGTTCTTATTTGAATGGATTGTTCTATGATATGTGTTTATAAGAATTATTTTAACAGCCAGGCAGTGATGGCATGTGCCTTTAGTCCCAGCACCTAGGAAGCAGTTCAAGGCCAGTTTGGTCTACAAAGTGAGTTCCAGAACAGCCAGAGAAAACAGAGAAATCTTGTCTTAAGAAAAAAAAAAAGAATGATTTTAGAGAGCTCATCCTACTGTATTTCTATGTATTAATTTTTCTTTGTTCTATTAACCTCACTTAATTGTTTAATCTTTAAAAAATAAGCAAAATCATGGACAAAGACTGTTTTTTTTTCTCTACAGCCTGGTAGTAATGATGTATAAGTTTACAAAAAATTATAAAACACATTTACAAATAACATCATATGGACTGAGCAGTTAATATGGAAGAATATACATGTATATACTTACGCATGCAATAAAAATTAATGGAAAAAGAGGACATGAATTTGAGCAAGAGTGGGTAGGGCTATATGGAAGAGTTTGAAGGGAGGGGAAGAAATGAAAAGGAGAAATGTTGTAACTATATTGTAATCTCAAAACTAAAATATAAGTCAGAATAAAGGCTTTGGTTGATATGAATATAAAATATATTAATATCAAATGAAATGACAGATGCTTTTAGTTCATTCTTGCTGTCATTGTAAACAGATAAGAAGAAGAGATAAGAAACCAGCACAACAATTTTAAGTGAGATATCCAAGGCCCAGAACAAAAAAAAAAAAAAACCACGTATTTTCTCACATTTGTATACGTTAGCTTTGAATCTTCAGATATTTGTGTTTCTTTTGGAATACCCATAGAGGTGATCAGGAAATTGCTAATGGGCCATGAGAAGGGCCTTTCAAGGCAGAGGAGACAGGATATACAAGTATAAAGAACTAAGAGGGAATAATAATAAAACCAAGAGGCTTAACTTGGGTGGGAAACAGAAGGCAGGGTAGAGAAACGATCACAGGAAGGGTTAAATAACATTAAAAACCTTTTTAAAAAGTCATATGGAAACCTACTACTATAAGAGTTTCCTAATACATATTTATATATGTATTCACATATAAAAAGAGTTAAAATAAAGTTATCCTCATAACTAGGCAACAATGCCCCCACCAGGAACCAAAGGATAATAAATAAAGGCCTGGAATGGATTATTTCTTTGGAAGTTGTTCATGAATGGGGTCCCATAGACACCTAAACATTATAGACTCTTGGTTGCCCACCAGAACTTGATGATGACAGCATATTGCCATAGTGTATATACCATATACTTGAGCCATAAAGCATAGAGAAATCAAGTTTGTACTGACCTGGAAGCGTCATCCCTACCAGATAGCCTTCAGTGTCCTAGGGGGTGCTAAGTATGCTATCAGGTGAGAAAGGTAATCATCAATAATAGCTAGTGTGGGCCCTGTGAGCTTTAAAAGTACTGACATGACAAGATGTGTACGGGTGTAATGATGGTACAAACACCAGGGAGTAATCAACCACATTCTCATCCGTTTAAAGTTTTATTCCAGAAGCTGATCCCCATAACTTGCACTATTATTGGGTCAAGAACCTATGGATAGATAAGTAAAGTTGGCCTAAGGGAAAACCTGTTAGTATTCTTCGCAATGGACATAGAATTAAATTGACTCATAATGACCTATTGTTATACCCATAGATCAATGCCTCTCTCAACCCTCATCCGAGAAGTTTGTTTTTAAAGTAGAAGGTAATTGCTACAAAGACACAGAATTAAACAAGTCGCGGAGACTAAAGAATGTTCACACCAGTTTGGAACATACATGCTTCACCCCTGCTCCCAAGGTTCAGAGGCCACTGCAGGAGAGGACACAGAGAGAATGTAGGCATCAGAGGCAGCAGATGACTACAAGAAAACTGTCTTCTGGACAAGGTAGGGAAAGCTGCATAAACAAACTCATGGCAGTTTTGACAGCATGTACACTACCTATGCAAGCCCAGGCCATACCAAATCCCAGCTTAGAAATGGGATTTAGAAACAAAACAAAGAAAACAAACCCACTGCTAGCTGTGGAGCTATTGGCAATTGTTAGCTGCTGGAAAAGTCAGTAAAAGGGTTTCTGTAAGAGTGTAGCCCCTAGTACATTGACCACGTTTCATTAGAAACCATTTTGTTCCTTGTCTAGATAACGACAAAGTCCCTCTCGTTGATGATAGTGCCTATTATGCTGTAGCATCTGCTCTGTAAGTTTTCTGACAGTGGGGAACCAGACTGAGGCTCGAGAGGCACAGCTCTCGCCTGTTATCCGTGGATCTAACCTATTTGTGTCTGCCTGACCCTAACATGTATAGTTGGACTGACTATTCTTAGCATGTGACAGAATCTCCAGGATGATTCTTTTGGTCTCTGGGATGGAATTTTTCTTAGATAAGAAGTCATGGTAAAGTACTTTCAGATGACTTTCAAAGCTCCCACGAATGAACACTAACCAGGCTCTAGAGAAAGCTGTTCTGTCACTGAAAATAGAAGAACCAGGAAATTCACGGTATCACAGGTGCTTATGACCATATTGCTAGCCAAAGAGAATTATTTGTAAATTTTAAAGCAGCTCATGCCAGTATTCTAGACCTTAGAGGAGACTTCATACAGCCAGAGCTATCCATCATGAAACGGATCACACCTATTGGTCTACTATCCAGGTGGAAACATTAGCAGCCTTGCATATTCAAATGGCACTTATAGACTGCTAGAGAGATCATGGGATTACATACCTAACTGCATGGTACTAAAGCTTCAGTTCAAACCTGTTGGGAAATTTCCTAAAACCGGCTAACTCAGAAAGAATACGACTTTGTGATTATACCTCTGTGCATTTGCAAAGGACTCAACTGGTCCATTATTGCATTGCAGTCCACTGTAGAGTAGGAATCAGTTTGCTCTTAGATGTTTATGGAAACGACAGTGTCATAAAATAAGATACATAAGAATTGAAGAATTAGCAAATAAGTTAGGTGATCTCCAAGAAACCAGGAAAAAAAAAACAAGATTTGATCAAAGAAAAGTGGTAAGATTCACATGTATTCCTGAGCACCAAGTACAAAGACATGTTTACCTTCTGACAATGACCATGTGTACTAGGAAGAAGGTACCCAGTTATCAGGTAGTGTGATGCCTCAGGCTCCACTCATCAGCTAGACTCTCTCTTTAGTCCACTCCAGTGGCAGTGCAGTCTGTGAGCAGAATACCATTGATAAATGGTACGCCTTGATAAAGCATATGCACATAACTAAGACTTGATCATACAAAAATGCATTCAAAGACTTTCATTGATTGCTACTCAGAAGTTCAGTAGCTCCATCTTCAAGATGCTACCATCTATCAAGAAAATCAGTCATCTCATTGTTAAAAGATTTTATCAGATATCTCCCATTATAGAAAGGAGAGCAAGTTACCCTTACAGGAATAGCCCAACCATTCTGTTACGTTTAGCAAACATGAAACAGTTCCTGTGATGCACTCCCATCCAAGGACCTGTGGAAAACTTGGATTGCCAACCTGGGACCTCTAGTAATGGTTATCCAAATGACCTGGGATCATTGTCACATGAGACCACAATATCCCTGGAAAAGATGCGACACAGGGGATAGATGAAATGGCCTGCTAGTAAAAGGAAGACTATGTATGAGGCAATGGAAAATGAACCAAAGTCAAGAAGACAAACGAGAAGGTGGTAGAGGAGGTCTGGGTAGAACTTATCAATATGTGATGTGTGCACATAAAAGTCATATTGCAATGAATTGCTCATGCAATTAATATGTGCTCAGGTTTATACCTTTAAAATACAATAAAATAAAAGCGAAATGGCCCATTTAAGGCTCAATGTTGAAGTTCACACAACCTTTATATTTGGGACACAATACTTCATGACAGTCTTTTCCCAATGCAGAACCCAAGGCGCATATTATTTTTTTGCTTGCTCTTATTTCTTTGGGTGCAAACTGAGTATCACATTGGATATGCGGCACAATATATATGGAGCTCTGACTAATGAATAAAGATCTTCCAATTTTAACAGAAAATTACAGAGTGCAGAAGACATAAAAATGAACTCCACCACAATACCATCAGCTTAAATCTCCTTCGGGGTGTTTGTATACTTCTTAAGTTAAGTGCAATACTTCTTGTTCAATGTATACACTCTATCACAGTTTTATCAATCATTCAAGTTTAGTTTTAATGTTCGTACACTAACTTGTACAAATGACACTATATGTATTTACAGTAAAAACTGTATTGCTGGCCAAACAAATTGGAAGAGTCAAATCTCAGTCATACAGCAATGTTCCACTGAGAAACGCATGGTCCTCTGATTCAGGACATTCTTCCAACAAGAACCATAATGGTGAGAGGAAAGGGACCATTCTTGACATGGTGATCATGTGCTTATTCTCGTGTGATTTCTCTGTGGGGAAGCAGAATAGAGTGGATTGAGCAGGAAATGTGGGAGTCAGATAAACTGGTTCTGTCCCAAATGTGTCTCAGAACAACTTAGTCTCCTGCATTTGTCATCTATGAGATGGGATAATCATTACACGAGATAACATAAGTAACTTAATCAATAACTCAAGTAATGTTTGTGAGGAGCAAGGAAAATAATATATAAAAACCTCGAAAATCCCATTGTTCCCAGACTACAACAAATGCTCAACAAGATAATAGAAACAGGTATGTCCCTTGTTTTTAAACTGTAGGGCCCTGATGCTAGGGTTGCTCCTTTCCTTTGAAGTCTAACAGAGAGACGCAAAGAAATGGTGCAGTCTGTTCACCATCTCAATTGGATCCCTTTTGCCAGTTTCAGAAGTTTACTTTGAAAATTTTCTTCATAATAATCAAAACTTCTAAAATAATATATAAACATATATATCAGTCATTTTGATGACAAATTGTCTCGCTAATTTGTATGACTATCTTAAGCTTTGCTTTCTTTCTTTTTTGAAAGTACTTTATTTCTAACTCTGTGTGTATGTTTATCTGTGTGTGGGTGTGCAAATATGAGTGCAAGTGCTCTTCTGAAAGCCCAGAGGCATCAAATCCCCCTGGAGCTGCCTGATGTAGGTGCTGAAATTAAACTCGGGTTCATTCCAAGAGCCATACACATCCATAACCCCTGAGCCATCTTCCCAGTCCAGCTTTGTTTTCAATGTAAAAGACTTAGCAATTAGCCAATGAAGCTATAAATTTTGTATTCTATGTGGAGTAAAAAGGGATGGCCAATTCTCACGTAAGGTGACAAAAGCTGAGCACTTCCATGAAAAAAAAACCAGTTGGAAACATGAAACAGAGAAGGGAATGCCTGTTTTTCATAGACTCTGGAAGGACTCTGAATCAGCAATACCAAGAGGTCACTAAAGGACCTGAGTGGGTAAGTCTTGCAAGTATCAGGGAGAAGAGTTACACTAAGAGATACATTAAGAGCTGAAGTGTATGCCCTTGAAGAAGCAGGTTGGCCATGTTAATGAAACAGCCAAGAGGCCAGAGCTAATGAGAAGAAAGACTCATAGGAAATGGGTAACGCTACAAAGGAGAAGGAATGAGCAGAGAGAGCCACACTGTCTGCCAACGGACTTTGACCATAACCGTAAAACTGGGAATCAGCAGAAAGTTTCAAGATGAGGAACTGAGATCCGCATTGATTTGAAATGCAGCGTTCTACTTTCTGCTTTAGTAACAATGACTAAGAGAAACCAGGAGGGTTGCAGAGAAGCTATTGCGAGTATCCAGAGAAAACACATCAAGAACTGAGGAAAGATAAAAGCTCAGAGGAGTTTCTGCGTTTTTTCATGACAGAAAAGACAAATCAGAAGGATGTGATGAGACGGGGCCCAAGGTGGAAGATTAAGTCAGTGGGATCCATTGTGCCAAGAGCAACCAAATGAGTAGGGTGAGGCTTGTTGAAGTGAAGAAGACTCCAAGAAGAGTAGCTTTAAATATCCATGCATCTTGAAGCAAAATGCTGTTAGAGGATGGGAGTAAGTCCTGACTGACAGACAAAACAGCCTAGTGGTGATGAATATCTGAGGCAATCACATTAAATATTTTCTTAGTTTTGTGTTTTTCTCAATTTTATACAACTATTGATGCATGTTATTGTGTGCAGGCAGTCCTCAAGGCATTCAGTAGACAGACTCTCTCTGTCTCTGTCTCTGTCTCTCTCTGTCTCTCTCTGTCTCTCTCTCTCTCTCTCTCTCTCTCTCTCATTTCTTTGGTTTTGGGCTTTGCAAAACAGGGTTTCTCTATGTATCTCTGTCTGTCCTGGAACTTTGTAGACCAGGCTGACCCCTAACACAGAGATCCACCTGCCTCTGCCTCCCAAGAGCTGGGACTAAAGTCATGTGCCACTACTACCTGGTCTAGATTTTATTTCTAATAATGTTTACAATTCTGCTATCTATTACTTATTTCCAAATGATTCTGTGTGCAGTCTGGTTTCTTGTTACTGGCACTGATGAGGTAAGAAAATGGTATTTTTTTCAATAGGACTGCATATTTTTCTACATGTGGTTTTCTACGACGGTAACCATATTCCTCTAAAAATAGAAATCATGGGTTTGGAAGAACAGATGTAACAAAGTTGACTGTGTTGAGCATTTTGTCTAGAATTTTGAATAATGAATTTCCAGTAATTTTCTGTTAAAGCTCATTTTAAAATCTCTTCTAATGTAGCATTTTTTTGTCATTGTCAGCTGAATTTCCTTACAGGGGAGAAAGAAAGGGAGCCATCACTCCTTGCTCCCAAGCTCTTTGGACTAACATTGCCACTGTTACATTTTATAATTCTATTGTCTCCCTTAACAGAAAAGAGCTGGTTTGTATTTCTCATTTCATTTGATTTCATTTGCTTTTATTAAAAGAAAATTCGGTCAGAAACAAGATGCCAATGGAAGTTAATTTAATGTGAACAGGCTGATAGAAGCTCAGCTCCAAAACTTCTGGAAAGTTCTTTTAGAACATCCCATAATTTGTATCCATCTCATGATGTGGGATTTCCCTCTGTATGCTGTGAATACCACTGGTTAATAAAGAAGCTGCTTTGGGCCTATTTAATGCAGAATAGGACAAGGTGGGAATTCCAAGCAGATCAAAGAGGAGGAGTGGGCAGAGTCAGAGAGGCACCATGTAGCCACCAGGGGAGAAAGATGCCCACACGTGGTACCAGTAAACCATGAGCCTCATGGTAAAATATAAACTAATAGAAATGGGTTCATTTAAGATGTAAGATCTAGCTAGAAATACATTTAAGCTATTGGCCAAAGATTATTGTAATTAATACAGTTTCTGTATGATTATTTCAGGTCTGGGTGGCCAGGAATGAACAAGCAGCCTCCGCCTACAACCTCATGCATTTCTAACAAAAAAGAACTTAGGTCCACACTTTCATTTATGTGTGTAATTCACTAGAGAGAGGAGGGAAAATGTTAAGTAATCATACCATGCATTCCATAGATGGATGTAGCAATAAAAATATTACCAGTGTCCTGATAGGAAATACAGCAAAGTTTGGTTTGTGTGTTATAAAGAATGAAGAAAAAGATGCTCAAAAAGAATAAAATTAAATAAAATAAAATTTGATTGATGCAAAGGAAAAATTATCCTACCTCATATAGACAGGAAAGGTAAAAATACATACCCCAGAGAAAAGGGAAAAACGGTTGATAAAAATTCCGCAAGGGGGTCTAGGGAGATGACTCAGCAAGGAAAACACTTGCAGTTCAAGAGTGAGGGCCCAAGTTTGAATGCCCAGAGCCTGTATGAGAGCTGAATATGGTAGTGTGTGCTGATATCTTAGTGTTCCTACATGCAGATGTGAGATGCCACCAAGAGAAAGTCCGGACATTCAGGAGCCAGGTAGTGTGGTGTATGCAGCCATGCTTGACAAAAGAGATCCTTTCTCAAATGTGGAGGAAGACAAAGAGCAACAATACTCATAGTTCTCTTCTGACCTCCACCTGCACCATGACCACACAAACACATGCACAATCACAACCATAACCATACACACAACCACAACTCTATTCATACAACTATACACACATACATATACATACAATTACACTCACAACCACACATTCGTACAATAACACACACATACATACACATACAACTACATACACAACCAAGCACACATACATACACATACAACTACATATACACACAACCGCACACATATACAATTACACACACACAACCACATGTGCATACAATCACACACAACTAAACACACAAACACACACATACAACTACGCACACAGAACCACACATACATATAACCACATATAGATACACACATCAGGATTTTAAAATTTCCACAAGTGAACAAAATATGCTCAATCTATTATAAAATTTATTTAAATTCAAATTTGAAAGTGGATATTTATTTTCAGCTAACTTTTTATTTCTTGCTAATCAAGCTGAAGGATATTTTTCTGTCCAAGATACTACTTCAAGAGGAGTAAGTCTGATGTAGGAGTCGCTTCTGTATGTTGCTTGTATTGGTTAATGAATAAAAAAAAAACTACCTTGGCCTGATAGGGCAGAACTTAGGCAGGCGGAGAAGACAGAACTGAATGCTGGGAGAAAGAAGGGCAGAGGGAGAGAGATATGCCATGGATCCGCCAGAGACAGACACTGGGAATTTTACCACGTGGCAATACACAGATTAATAGAAATGGGTTAAATTAAGATGTAAGAATTAGCCAATAAGAAACGAGAGCTAATGGCCCAAGCAGTGATTTAATTAGTACAGTTTCTGTGTGGTTATTTCAGGGCTAAGCTAGTCGGGCCCTCCTTGCAACATAAGTCTTTGAAATTGAATGAGAACTAAGAGAAGACTGTATGTTTAAAATAGGGAAACAAAAGTAAAAATAGACCCATCTAAACAATAAAAATGCATAATCAGACATTTTATACAATAATATTTGTGATCAAGGAATTACATTTTAAAAAATTGTTTCTAAACATTCTCCAGGGCTGTTCAACTCCCCAAATATAAACTGAGGTATAATATTAATAGCCAATAATTAAAATTGACATCTCAATAAAAACATTCTTCAAATGTACAGTTAGTTTATACTTCCACTTACTGCTGGGATTTGTATATGATAGGAAACCTCACACAATCCACATAGATAATTAAAACCAGGCATATGCAGAATCATTTAAAACCTTTTCCAAAGCTCTTGAATGAGTGGGGGTTCTGCCAGTTCACAATGTATAAAGTGGGTACACCTGAGATTACTAGCATCTAAAAAGTAAATATAGTAAATTACAAAGCTTAGAGTTTTGCACAACATACAACAAATATCAATGAATTAAAGGAATGCTGTATGGACATACCACTTATGTTATTATCCAGCACTCTGTAAATAAAGTGTCATTATTCCAGATATACTTTTCACACCCCATGCACACAACACAAACAGAATGATGATAAGGTGAAGTAAGGAAGAAAAAGACTGGACACTCAGTATTGATGGTTAAGATTGCACAATGATACCTGAAACTGACATTATAAAATAGATGTGTCTAGGGAATTAACATATTGAGCACCAGAAAAGGTTAAACATTTTTGTGAACATCCAGTTTTGGTGGACAGAGAAACTGAGGTAGAGCATGTCAAAGATGTCAAAATATTTGCATTGGATTTGTAACTCCATAAAGAGGCAAACTTTGATGTGATGATTATTTTATGTAGCAACTTAACTGGCTACAGGATTCGCAAAGAGCTAGAAAAACACTGCTGTGTTAATATGTATAAGTGTTTCTGAAGGAGGTTATGTCTAAGCTCATGAACTGGCTGAAAGAGGTCTGTCTTTCATATGGGGAGGCATCATCCTACCTACAGAGGGACTAGGTGGAACAAATACAGAAAGGGTGCTCACTCTCTCTCTCTCTCTCTCTCTCTCTCTCTCTGTTTTTGAACACAGAAAACAATTTTCTCTCACTCTTGGTTATTGAAGCCCTAGTTCTCTGACTTACAAACTCGACCTTAATAATGCCAAAAACTTTACTAGCTCTAAGAAGACAAATGACAGAAAGCAACTCTCTCTGTGTGTGTCTCTATTTCTGTCTCTATTTCTGTCTCTGTCTCTCTGTCTCTCTCTGTGTCTCTCTCTCTGTGTCTCTCTCTGTCTCTCTCTCTGTCTCTCTCTCTGTCTCTCTC
>LOEQ01002856.1:158132-172558 GCA_001685075.1 Bramus lutescens | reverse complement strand
GAGGAGGGGGGAAATGGGAGGAGGTGGAAATTTTTAATAAAAAAGAATGTCAGAGAAATGCATATTACTTTTTAACACAACAAGAAGAAACTATGAATATAACAGTAAGTAAGAAATCACTCTTGAAATTTAAATATCAATTTTATTTGTTCAGAGACAAAAATTCAGAATAAATGAAATTTCCAAGACCTAAGATAGGAAAATCCGAAGAGGGAAAATGGGAATGGTCAATTAATGAAGTCTAACATTCCATGAACATGGACGCAAGAAGGAAAAGATGGGGTGGGTATAGGAAAATTGTAACTAAATGGCATAGCAGTGAGGGGTACAAGAAACCCATCTGCACTGGAAGAGAGGTGTGTGTATGTAGGAGAGTGACTATACACACATCTACATCACACACTTCACTGGGAATTCCAGAACACTGAGCTGGAAAAGAAATATACAAGAACTAGAAAGATTAATTAATTAAAAGACCAAGGGGAGAGGGAACTATAGAATTCTCACCAGCAAGAATTCTCAAAGCTCAGAGGGACTGGAAATCCACCAGCCAAGCACTGTGAGTCAATCAAGCTGATAGCCAAGGTCTATTAGCATGAATGTATAGATAAATCAGACTATCATGTTCTTTCTGATACTGGCATTCTGAAGATTAATTTTAAATATGGAAGACAAAATTATCTCCCAGAAAAGTCATCCTAAGTTCTTAGAATGAAGCCGTAAAACACATTTCCAATCAAAGCAGTACTGTTGAGGACCTTGCAAGGAAATATGACAGATTTGAGATGAACGTTTGAAAATAAATGTTTGTGGCTAGCAACTTAAAAAGTGAACCCAGCTAGAAACTTGAGGGAAAACAAAACTCTTTATAAGAAAAACAGATGAGCATGGTATACTATTTAGTTTAACAGAAAACAATATTTACAAAGCATGATGAGACAATAACCCATTATGATTTAACAAGATTAAAACACCATCAAACAGCAAGAAATCAATAAATAGTATACCAAGACACAACAGGCAAGACAGCAGGTTGCATCAGAAGCTACTGTGAAGGAACAATTAGGAGTCAAAGGTGACGTTGGTACATTAAAAAAAAAACCCTCCAGCAGCCCATGTTTCAGTCCAATTCATTTGATATTGTTTGATTTTTAAATGTAAATACACTACTCATGAAAACTCAAATGCTAAGCAATTTTAGAATACCCTTTGCTTCACAACTGCACCAACAAACAGAGCAAAGGGAATACAGCTTCATAGACATTTTGAAACAGACTTTAAGGTTAACAGTCATGTTTAGAGTAACAAACATTGATTGGCTGGTTCTGGCTGTCAGGTCCTATTCTAAGTGCTTTCTGAAATACAAAGCCAAAGAAAATCTTCTCTGATTTTTTTAATCTGTTTTTGCCTCCATTCAGGCCTTCCCACCCATCTTTGGACATACTAACTACCAATCCCCAAACTCCCCCTTTCACAGTTTATTTGATGCAGAATTTTCAAACAGTAGTTGGAGATGATTGTACCTCTATTTTTTTTTTCAATAAAAAAATGCCTTATGTGTCTAGTGAACCTAGATACCCTGACATATCTGTCATATACCCTGACAAATCTCTGCTGGGGTTCCCCATGAATTATTTCAGCTTCACATTTCCCATGAATTTCCTCAAACCAGTCCTTTTATAAATACAGAAAACACTCGTTGGCTGCATTTGCCCAACATGCTCTCTGAACTGCCATGCCTTGAATATAAAATGCTTCCTCACCCACTACACTCACTTGTCAAAGTCTCCAAAGTACAGGGAGATGATCCATCTCTGCCTAAACTGTCATCCGCGGTCACAGAAGGTACTTCTCCAGCTGCACCATGTTCTATTTCTTTGAACCCCACACATGCTGGACCATGTCTGCCATCTACTTGGTGCCTCCTACACTAGCACATGTTTCTTGTCTGAGTTCTCCCCTCTTCCTTTCTACTCAAATGAAATGCCTTTGACCATAACTGTCCCCATTGAGGACTCAAATAGTGGCCTCTCTTGATGGCTCCAGTTCTCCCTGGGCTAGGCTGACTGCTTTTATCCTTCTTTCATCCCTAGGGTATGCGCTGTTATTACAGCCTTTGATTGCTTTAATTGTCCCTTGATCAAATCTGGATCTCTGTAAGCATGCTCATCAGTACATTTTGGAAGCTTGTGAAGTAGTGAGCAACCCTGTGAATACCACCAAGAAGAAAAACTAGATGAGCCATCTGGGGTGAATTCTCTGGGCCACCAGGATGCTGGTCCATATGACATTCATCTGTCCCTTGCCTTCTATCCTAATGTATGCCTGCTTTGTTCCAGACCATGGGCTTTCTGAGTAAGAAGAACACGAACATACCAGATTTGTTTTTATCTACGTGCTTAGAAAAATTATTCCTTCTGTGGCCATTCTGCATTCTCCACAAAGATCTGGTCTTGGGCAGTTCCTAGATGATAGAACAGTCTCTCAGGCACTTTCTGCTCATAGATGTCAGTGCCATTAGGACCACTGAGAGAACACAGTCCTGACAGCAGCGAACAAAGGGAGAACAGAGGAGAGTCTGAAGATGAGAGCACTTTGAACCGGAGATGTGTGAACCCAGAAGCATTTTGAGATTGGCATCATGTCTTGAACTAGTTTTCAAAGGAATCAGACTTGGCCAAACCCAAAGAGAACTTTGCCAAGCACTTTTCCCCTTAATTTTTAAACCCATGTGTATTTTAAGGGAGATTCAATCCATATGTTTCTGATTCATTTACACTTAACTCATCAAAATGTTGTTTTGTAAGAGTTATTTGATGTCCCAGTCTTTTGAGCTTTTGTAAAGAAATGTTTTCCCTCCTTAGAAATAGAAACTCTCTTTGGGCAAGTCACACACATACACACACACACACACACACACACACACACACAATGATTCCTTAAAGTCTGAAGTCATTGCAAACCTCAAGGTTCCACTGATGTCTTTCTGGGCTGACGTGACTTCCATCTCTGTAGAAATCTCAGGGATTCTGCCAATGAGGCAGAGTTCCACAAGGACGGAGGTCTGACTGACAGCCACTGTAAGACAAGGAAACTTAAAGGGAGAAGCACACACAAATGTTGGTGGAGAGATGAAAGGAAGTTCTAAATCAAACACCAGAAACAGACAAGGAGGATAAATGAGAAAAATTTCCAGGTCCAGAAGTTTATAGGTGAGGCAGGAAAAGAGGCAAATGTGCACAAATCTACGTTACGGAACACATCTATCAGAACCCCAGAATCCTGATGGAGAAAAGTAAATGCTTCGGCCATTAGGGAAGCAATTACCAAAACAGGTTCCTAATTATTCTGATTTGAATGTGCTCTTGAACAGGGCCAGTTCTCAGTACCCACTCTCCAGGCTGGCTTGCTCTCCTTGTATCGCTAGGGTTGATGCCAACCCTATTGACTTCAGCAGACTTTGCATTGTTCTCCTCCCAGCCCTATTGTTGATCTTACACACATGCAGCCAGAAACATTAACTTCCAGAGCATCCGAGAAGTGGACACTTGGGAGGCTGGTGACCAAAAGCAGAGGTGACTTGTTTGTGCTCTATATTGACACTCCCAGCAAGTCTTAACAATGATGCCGACAGGGCAAAGCTAGGCCCGAGCCTTACATCTCCAGTTTCTTCTTGGTAAAGCACACTGCTTAAGATGCTATCAAAGTTGGAAAGCACAGGAAAGTGTAAAGCAGCGTGCATAGACCAGGAGGCAATGAAATGGAAGTTTTCCTGCAGAGGGTTTAAATATGAGCATCAAGCCCTCGAAATATGGGAGAGAATGTGGCTGTAATTTTCTGGATTTATAGGGAAGAGGATTTAGGGAGACTAGGAGTGAGGCGATAAACAACGAAATTGCACCAAAATTCTGTCAGCACAATTACCTATGTTTATAAATTGAAGCAAAGGCAGGGGCATCTAAGAAAGAGATGACGTTGGAGCGTGTTGAAGGCTGATGAAAGATATCAAACACACTGTGCATGTGTGGGGACAGAATAATAAAACTCATTCTTTTCTAGAAATAAGAATATATACTAATAAAAAAGAAATGAAGGAGGAGGTGGAGGAGGAAGGGAAGGAGAGGGAGGAGAAGGAGGTGGAAGTGATCCAAGCAGTGATGGCACGTAGGGGAACTGTAAATTCTAGGCCAGCATAGGCTACATGGTAATTCTCACTCCCAAAAGGAAAAGAGAGGGGGGAAATTATGAAAGTTTCTTTTTCTTTAAAGTAACGTCAACTAGGAAGACGAAAGTAAGAAAAACTCAAGCTTGAAGAAGTTTGCTCATGAAAATATGACAGATCTTTTGAAACTCTCCTGAAAATGTGGGGAATGGAGAAGATACTCCTGTTTGGGAGCAAAAATCAGGTAATGTTTTCAGATGTTCACTACGAAACAGAACTACCCAATCCTGTTATCTACCCTGTCAAAAGTAATGGCGCTATTGATCTGTTTTTATTCCCCACCCTGAATATTACTTCCTTTAGGGCAGAATATGGGTTCCTTTCTTTGTGTCCAGAGAATCTGACACATGCTTAACATTTAACTCATACTTAGCAAGTATTTGTGGAACAGAGTTAATGAGCCTATATAGGAGAAAGGTGCCATGTGATATTTGCATGTCTGCTAACTTTTACCTTCAATATTCAATCTCCACCAAGCAAGTTGGAGGCCATACCCCCTCCCTTCAAAGCCACTGATAATTGAAGCAGAATGTCTATCCATCTGTTGTCATTTTGGGGACAACAAGTATATACCTTGTCTAGTCTCTTGCTCTTTCTTTGATGCCTACCCACTCTTTTCAGAGATGAGTGAACTTTGTTAGGGTCCAACTAATCCTCTCTGGGCCTGTTTCTCCATCACCACTGAGCGGCATCACTCTATGCCTCGGCTTGTTTTGTTTTGNTTTGTTTTTTTTTTTTTTTGCTTTTTTGTTTGCTCATTTTTTTGTTTTGGGGTTTGGAGGGGTGGTTTGTTTATTTTGTTTTGTTTGTTTGTTTTTGTCAACTTGATGTAACCGTGAGTTACCTAGGAAGAAGAAATCTCGGTTGAAGGACTTCCCAGATTCAATGTGTCTAGACTCAATGTGGCCATTTGTCTAGATCACTGGTTGATGCCGGAGGGTCCAGTGTGCTGCAGGTGGTACCCCCTCCAGGCATGTGCTCCCGAACGCTGTAGGGACATAGGATGTGTATGAGACAAAGGGAGCAAGCTGTGAGGGCCCACAAATGTGAGTCTGTCCCACCTTGTCTGGAGGTCAGAGAGTTTGAGCTCACTTTTGTTCTTTCAAAGCTGTTGACAACAGTTGTGGCTATGAACAGGAGATTCTGACCTAGGGTGTGGTTAATTAGTACCTTGGGTATGGAGGTGGATCTGCTCCACCTGGAACAAAGATCGGAGAAGTCAGGTCAGGTCTATTCCTTATATTATGTTAATGAAGTCCGTTGAACCCCCCTTTTAGAGTAAAGTGTATAAGCACATGAAAAGTAAAGGATTCAGGATTCGGTAGTCACTGAGTTTCCTTCCCGATGCCGTTCTGTGTTTCTTCCTTTTATTTCTCTTATACCTCCGTTCCTTTTGCTCAATAATTCTAATCCTCACGCTCCTACCCTAGAACATACGAATTTCATCGAGGCTGGTCTTCAACAGCAAGTCAGGGAGCAGCGTTCCTCCAAGGTCTCTGCTTCACCTACTGATCCCCAGTCTTGCCCTGGGCTCCTGCTCTAACTTCCCTCAGCCATAGAAGACACCTGGAGGTGTCAGCTGGATAAACTTTTACTCCCCAAGTTGCTCGTGGGTGAAGAGCTTTATCACAGTCTCAGAAAAGCAAACTAGAACACCCTACATGTTTTGTTTGCTCTCTGTCTTTGAATTTGTTCCAGTCTAGAACTGAGCCACAGTTTCCCAGCCCCCACTGGGATTCCTGACACTCGCTTGCTCCTCCTCTCATCATCCTGGATTATTAACTGTCTGCCTCTGTGGCAAGAGAATTAACATTATGACTTCTAGGTACCAGTTGAATATTTCCGTACCAATACGAAGTCGGTAAGTTCCGTACCAATATCAGTAGCTCATGGCTGATGATTACAGGTGCCACTATCCCAGTGTTTCCCATCACTTTTCATGAGAACTAGTAAAGCTCTGGAATCTCAAGGCAGTTACGGAATTGCTATGGCCCTGAAGAGAGGTATGTCCCATCTACCAACATCTCATTGGCCAGAATGAATCACACAGGAAAAAGAAAGGAAGCAAGAATTGAAATATTACCAGGCGGCAAGTATCAAAAAAATGACTTGCTACTCAAAACTCAAAATCCGCACTATTCACCAAAAGCTTTATGTACCATCAGCCTAAGAGATAAAATGTCATTTATTCATGAGTTGTTAGAACCATAATACAATCACTGTATGGGAATTAATCCCTGCCAGATGTCATTCTTCACTGTCTGGTCCTGTGTACCTCAAGTATATAGTGACTTATTTGGGATATTGAAATTGGTCTAGATTCCAGATGCCTGCTCACGACCCATCTTTAAAACATAATAAATCTCAGTGTACGGTTTAAGTGGGGAGGCAGTTTTAAAGGTCATCAAATCTGAATTCTGTTGCCAACTGATCTATACCTTCCTTTCCTGGGGAAAAGAGGACACATTAAAAACAAAAGCATACCATATGTTGTGCTACCACGATTCAATAACAACAGGGCTTCCAAGTCCCACTTCTCCTACCCAAATCATTCTAATCTGGAAGCATAAAGTCGTAGGCAAAACATCCTTTGGACTTTCATGTCCTCAAATATCTGCGGATGGTTCCTTCTGGTTTGCAAACTTCGGGTGCTTTTCCCATTGTCCATCTCATTTGATCAGTCTCTTGTGTCGAAATGATTTCCTTCAGAACTGTTTACCTGAAAGGATGGGAGATCAGCATACTTAAAAGAAAAATCTAAAACTCAAATCCAAAAAGTAGCCCAAGGCCACGGCACTGAGCAGGGGCTGAGCTGAAGTTCACCTTGTCTTGGGACGGTAGTCTTCACTCTGTCCTTCCTGTCACTAACTCCCAAACCTTTGTGGCAATTATCACGAATGAACTAAGCAGTCACAGGCTGTGCTTTCCTTTGAGCCAAGTAATCTGGACACAAAGAGTCTCTTGTCCCAAAATTATCTGACAGAGGCAGCTGTCCCTGAAAAGGTGACACCAGTTTCCAAGAGGTTAAGTGTATGTCCCCTTAGGGCAGGAAGATTAATATCCATCAGAATGTCCTGCCTAAGAAAAGTTTTCATGAGGTCCCTGAATGGGAAGGGTATAGAGATGGAAGAACTTTGGCTTAGGGACTGCCTTCTCAAAACCTCATCCTTGTGCTAATGATGGTTGACATCTGTACAAGGCTCATTTGGTAAAAGGTCTGGGCTAAAACATTTTACATGCGTTGTTACATTTTACCTCATTAAAGCACCATAGTGTGGACATGGTCATTATTCCCTTCTGCACACAAGGAGGCCAGACCCTGGAGAGACTGCCTGTCAACACGATGCTCGGCTGACAAGCAGCCAAACCGAGATTTGAACACAGACTGTCTGTTAGTGTGACTTCACGAGCTTAGCGAGTCGACTGCGTAGGTACTCTTATTCTTTCTTTGCGTCTGGGTAAACAGCAGCTTAGCGAGGCTATGGGACTCTTCCAAGTGGCCCAGCCTGAGTGGCTGAAAGAGAATCTGCCTCAAAACGTTTTAGAACTTAGCGGGGACCAGAGAGGTAGCCCAGTGATTAAGAAACTTGTCAAACAAACATGAAGCTGTGGGTCCAACCACCAGCACCTTTAAAAGGTTAAAAAGAGAACTAGAGAAATATCAGCATAGCTAGCAATGACAAGTGAGAGTGAACTCAGAGCCCTTCCATGACAAAGGCCACTTCCAGCAGGAGCGACAGGTTGGTCTCTTCTGTCCCTTTGATCTTATAAACTACCTCAACAGAGAGGACACCGACACCGCAGAGATCAATCCCTACAGGATGGCACTATCATATTAGCTCTGCTTTCCTGCTGTGGTTCTCTGTGTATTGACCCTTACACTGTTCATCTTTGTGGTCAATGATAGAGGGTTTCCCGTTGGTTTCCAGAGGACTTTGAGGCACCGCCCGTGGGAGACTGGTGCAGGTGGACTGAGATGTGCCCCCATGGGGCTCACTGCTGTTCAGGGTCCTTCTATTTCTTCAGGTTTGTTTAAGGTATGCCTACTGAAGCCCCATACAACACTCCTCAGGGTCAGCGCTGCAACGGTATTTCCGTCCATCACGACAATATGCGTCTTATATTTCTAGGACTAGGTGTGGCACCTTTCAAAGAATGTGTCACCTGAAGCTTGGCTCTCTGTGCTTTTTGTTTCTCAGCAGGCAAGGGAAATAAAGACAGCCAGTCACTTGTGAGTCTGGCAAACGTACAAGAACCGTCTTAATAGCTGAGGAACTGTTGAACAGCAGTGTTGAAACACTTTTTTCTGATTTAAAAATACTGCACCAATTGCTTCCCAAATGTCCCGCCTACATAGGAGAGTGAGCTGGGAGATGCAACTGCAGAAAGACAGCTAGTGAAAGCAAGGGGTCCTATGAGGCTAAAGCGATGGAAACACAACCCTTACCCATGGTTCACGGAACTCTGCAGATCGAATCAGTGAGCGCAGAGCTCGGCTCGATAATTTACATATTGGAGGAAATCTGAGAAAAAATGAGTAGAGCCCAGGACTTAGGAAGAAATTAAAAATCACACCCTATAAAAGGTGAGATACTACTTTCAATGAGTAGAGAATGTACATACCTCTGTGATAAATCTCACAGTCTCCATGGCTATGGATGCGGTCATAGGGATGGTGGTAGTGGTGGCAGCTAACATTAGCTTCTAACTTTTCATCCTACTACGATTCAATCATCCTGGAACACCCAAGCTGCAATAGCAGCAGTCAAAGCAGCCCCAATGACGCATCACTGATTCCTCCAGTGTCCTGGGGGTGTGCTTTCTACTGATCTCTCAGTTACAAAAACAGAAAAGCAATGCTGGTGTTCTGCTGTCTCGTCTGGTTCCCCCAAACACCTCAACGGAGTGGACAATTTTATCTCCTAATCTAGTACCTACAGAAATAAAGCCGATAACAAGAATAGCTGAAACCAGCCGTGATGGTACACAACTGTAGTCTTGGCACGTAGAAGGCAGAAGCAGGAAGGATGCCTCACATCTGGGCCCAAGCAGGGCTATATAGAGAATTCCAGACAAAGATTCATGGTAAGAAAAGAACAAGGCAGGCAGCAGAGGCTCACACCTTTAATCCCGGAATTCTGGAGGAAGAGACAGGTGGATCTCTGTGAGTTCAAGGCCAGCCTGGTCTACAAAGAGAGTTTCAGAACAAAGAGAGTTTCAGAACAAAGAGAGAGAGAGAGAGAGAGAGAGAGAGAGAGAGAGAGAGACCTACTCACTTGCTATATTTAAACCATCATTTTTGGTTGGACTGGTTCTACTGCCCAAATAAGTCTACACCTTCCTAAATAGCCCTGGATCTATCTACCATGTGGTTTATACCTCACTCTTGGGGGACAGTGATCCTTCCCAAGTCCATGGTAGACTGTGCTTAGCATCTCCTATTGCTGTCTTTTAGCAGTATGTTTTAATTTCTGAACTATAATCTAAGTATCATTTATGACCCCGAAACGTCAGTAGGCAGGTATAAAAGATAGGCTTGGATGTGGTCTTTGAAACACCTACGTCTTGTGTTCAGCAAAGCCTAACATCTCAGTTTGTTGCCCTGTAATAGGGACACTTCCTCTTCCTAGTGATGGAGTGTACAGAGCTTCACCAAGTTATTTGGAAGCAATTGTTTTCATTCGTGAGCACTTAATACATGTACTCAATCACTGAGCAAACACTTTGGGAGTTCATGAGATTCTCAGTACTGCAGTTGCAACAGCATTGAACCTGGTAAAAGAGACATTTTTTTTAACTCCTATGGGACCTTGCTATTTTGCAGAAGACATAGTTTTACACTGTATAAACAAAATATAAATGTATAACCAATTTATATTGTAAAGCAAAAGGAAAATGTAGAACACATCTGTTATTTTTTTAAAAAAAAAAGGCAAAATGGGGTAAGGCAGTTTTTATGACAACATTCAGTTGGTGGTGAAGCCAATATAATGGGCGTGCCCACATGATTTTCAATGAATCAAATCATCATTAGAATAGAAAGTGTAGAATAGAATGTGATTACATTTGAGGAGACATGAAACGTACCATAATACATTGTTCATAGTAAGCACAAACACTGTTTTCAGGAATCATCTCTACCCATCACTGGATGTCAAAACCAACAACATATTTCCAGCTGTGATAGGCGAATGAGTTTAAAAACCATTGAGCTAAGAGGCTGACAGGTGAAACAGATGCAGTGATTGAGAAGGACCTTTCGAGAAAAAGATCTCAGCACACAGAAAGAAGAGTGATCCTGACAGCCCGGAACTCAGGACACTTCTATCATCTAAGTCCTGAGGCTCCCTGCTACACAGAGAACTCACGAGTCCTAGACCACACCTCCTACCATCAGTATAGAATTTCCATGTCCAACCCGTGTCACTCCTCCAAAGTCCAGTGAACTTGTTCTCACTGATTGCTATGTTCTCTTTCCTATCAGGTCCCCAAGAGGAAAAAGAAATCGAGTACAGAGTAAACCATGTTGACGAACAGAGCAAGACTAATGGACACTACAAGGTGCCTCTCAGTTAATCCTCAGCCAAGGATCTCTGACAGATCACAAAGACCCATCAGAAATCAAGAGCGCAACAGGACTGGGGCTGAAGTTACCAGTGCTGACTTGACTTGGATTTTGAAGGGGACAGTGTTCACCCCACAGGAGACTTTCTGACACTTTTTGCACATCCTTGTATTAAGCAAAACCACAGTACCTGGCTATGCTGGATATGAAAAGCTGAAGGTAGAATCCCTTGAAAACTGTTTGGATTCTGGGAAGGATGCCAGAAAGAATGAGAAACCGAGAGCTAGACTTGGTGGAGGACAAGATGTCTAAAAAACTAAATAATAAAATTAAAGAATTTGCCTGACTTAGCAAAATATGTCAACCTGTCGCCATTTGTTTTTTCTAGAAACGAAGTTCATACAAGTTCAATATACAAAAGGGAAGTGAATATTCATAAAGTTTATTTTCCTGAAAGTCTTGTGTTTGAAAGGAAGTCAGATTGAATCATTTACAAATCAGGTGTGTGAATCTGGGTCCCCTTCCAAGAGCTCAGTCTGGTAAGAATTTGTACTTCAGAGCTCCTGGGGATCCCTGGCAAGCAAAGATTTTGAGGGGGAAAATGAAGATAATATCCACTGCTCTGTGACCAAAGCAATTCTCAAGGAAGGTAAAATTCAGCTCTAGGGTGCCAGTAGCTCTACATGCTACCAGTCACTGACACATCCAAATGAAATTGTGTCAGATCTGAATGGTACTGATGGATCAGGATACCATTCAACTGGATGCAGTGTCCATGTTCAGAGGATTTGCGACACTGAATTTGACTGTGAATCAACAAATGAGAAGAGATATCAGAGAGAACCTGGGAGCTAAGGTGGGTAGTTTTCCATGGCCACAAGTGAGTCCACTCTACTTCCTAGACCAACGTAGAACTCAAAGCCATCCCAGTCTGGGACATAGAACTTTTCTTAATCATCCTGAAGCTGCTAATAGACAAAGACCTGTGGCCTGAACTCGAAAACCCTGATATGCAGAAGTAACAGAACAGGTTCTCCTGAAGTAGGAGAGGAAAACACTAGGAGAAGAGACATCTGTTATCCCCACCAAGAGCTGTCTTCCAGGTTGTAGGTTAGGCCACAGCTAGGGTTTGGCTTAAACAAAGTAGCAAAGGTTCATATTTTTGACACTGCTGCTTCTTAGATAATTTAGCATCCTGAACTCTTTCTCAACCCTTCCCAGAAAGGGCTTGAGTTGAGAGTTTGGAAACATGTAACAGTAACCTGCCTATGAAGCTTCCTACGAACCTGGTTTATGGCGCCCAGTTCCTATACTGAATGAATAATGGAACCATCACGGTGCATTACGTTAAGGAAGTTTTACAGGATGATAGAAAGGAAGGATTTCACATGACACATGGCACAAACTGGGAACTATTCAAAACAATGTCTGTTTGTTACTATTACCAAGATGATTCTTAATTAAAGTGCAGACACGGGCTTAAAGAAAAACTCTGCTGCAGATTTGGCAGAGATCATCACTGGATGAAGTGTTGAATTGTATTCTGGAATAGCAACTTTTACTGATGCCTGGTCCAGGCACTATTGAAAAAAATTAATTTCTTTGTTTTTTGAGATGATCATGCAGGTATACAATGAAAGATAATTGTCTAACCCCATTACCTCTAACTACCCATGTCCTCCTGGAGTACCCACTATGCCAGTTTCTGACCTTTATTTTTTTTTAACTGGGCATTAAGTTCAGTTAGTACTGCCTATTGTTTATGTTTGTGGGGTCATCCCTGGGAACATGGGAAACCTATCAATGGTTATATCCTCAAAGAGGAATCATTACTCTTCCTCCCCTGGATACTACCCACTATCAAAAGCTCCTCAATAAGGGTGTGAACTAAAGATCATCTGCCTCATCTAGGTTGATCTGTTCTTCCATGAGTCTTGGATAAATAACCAGAGCTGATATGAGTTTGTGGTTGTAATAGGCATTGTTTTGTCCAGAAGACAACATTTCACATGTATCCCCTCCTTTAGCCTGACGATCTTTCCACTTTCTCTTCTGGGATGTTCTCTGAGGCTTGGAGCTGGAGAAACATAGATGTCTCATTTAGGGCTAAACAGTCCTATTTTTAGTGTGTTGTTGGTCAAGTCTTAACACCCAGTAGAACACAAAATAATAACTAGCATATGTTATATGCCTATTTGGACAAGGTTATATCCTAGAATCAGTCAAAAGATAGGATAATTTATTTATCTCATTATATTCATGGGACATTCCATGACCCCCAAAAGTAACAAACTCTGAGGGTGTCCAAGTCCTTTATATAAAATGAAATTGTATTTGTGTATGTACTACACATCATCTATATAATTAAATTATTTGCAAAACTATTTATAATATCTAATATTATGTAAATGCTATAGAAAGCATTGCCATGATGTATTATTTTAATAAAACAAGGGACAACTTTGTTCATGCTCATTGCATATGCAATTTTGCAACTTTTTCCAAGTATTTTCAAACTGAGGCTAGTTAATTACATGGAAAGATGCCCATATATATGGATGACAAACTACTTGATTCCTTCTCTTAAAAATGATTTTAAAAAAAGAAAACACAGATTAATGGAAGTAGAAGATATATGCCAATTTCTATCTAGCAAAGAATGAAAACTGAATTCTAGACAATTAGTGTGAAAGTTTAATATTGGTGGCTGTTTCTTGACTCACTTCCTTCTTTCTGAAGTAATTTTTTTAGACTAAGTAATTTGCATTGTCTTCATACTAGTTCTAGATTACAGAGAAAAAATGTTTTTCTGGTAAAAAAAATAATTATTTCTTTCCTTTAAGAATAATTGATAAAATTTTGGATGCAATCTGTGTGGACTAAAGATAGACTAGACAGTTTCTTTCTCAGAAAATAAGATCAGGATGCTGTATGGTTAAGCGAATGAATTCTAGAGAATAAAATGCCTTATGAATATGACTGAAATGGGTTTAATGAGGAATTCATTTTCAGGAAGTAAGTATGCATGAGCATTTAAAAGATGTTGTGTTGTTATCCATGTGATTATTCTCACCGGTGACCTTAATATCTTTCCTGAATACATCCTATGACTTTTGTCATTGTCTTACTTAAGAGGCTTCTTGTCAAAATAACCACATCTCTTATCACCATGCCCAAAAGCTTATGGCTAAGCAGACATACAGTGTCAAAATGGAACCAGGGAAGAATTTGGAGAAGATATTGAAGTTTCAGCATTATATTTAACATTATCCATCATTTCAGAATCATGAGGAGGGTTCTGAAATGTTCAAGCCTAAGGTTTTTACTTGGGACAATGGTTTCTCCATAGATTACCTAAATTTGACTATTTTTATGTGAAGGAGAAAGAAAAGAGAAACAGAGATCCATCTCTCTGAATGCTTCCCACTACAAGTTTATGGTGAAAAACAGAACCTGGTCTATTTTTTTCAGTATCTTATTTTTATTATTATTATTAAAAATTTCCACCTCTTCCCCTCCTCCCATTTTCCTCCCCCTCCTCCTCTTCCCCCTCCCCCTCCCTTTTCAGACCAAAGAGCAGTCAGAGTTCCCTGCCCTGTGGAAAGTCCAAGGTCCTCCCCACTCCATCCAGGTCTAGGA
>LOEQ01002856.1:139818-155398 GCA_001685075.1 Bramus lutescens | reverse complement strand
ACTTGCCTTGCATTAATTGGTATACAGATTGGCCATTTAGCAAAGGACCTGAGGGAAAAAAAAAAAGTCTTTAAAGTTATTATGGGACATTGACGGCCTTGAACAATAAAAACATTCACTGCAAACTTATGGTATGGGAAAAGTTTTTTAGTTACATATCCCTGTGTCCTTTCTAGTATAAACATAGCCTAAACCTTGTATTGGGTTATGTCTAGTTTTGGAGGAAATGTGCCAACTTTCATGATTATCGTAAATTCAGTCTCTGCTCTGTAGGAAATAAATTACTATGCCTTGCCTGCAATAAAGTACAGCAGATTTCACATCTCTTGTGTGTGAGTCTGTCTGTCATTAGCCTAATCCTGAGATCTCCTGACTTTTGCCCTAGTTCTCCCTCAGTTCGTGGGTTCCGTGAGGACCGGTCCGTGGCAACTTTTGATATTTGACATAACAGAATAAATATGTCTAGTCTTCTCACTAATACTTGTATTTATTCTTAAATAGCTTAATGATTCTCTTAAACACTGGCTTGCTAAAAGTTTGAGAATTGAAGGTCAATGGATGAGAATTACTTGTATGCCAACAACTACTGAGGAATAATGTTTCTGCATTTTAAGATACAGTTCATTAATTTTCTATGTCTTCTAAGAAAGCCTGATACGCTGAATGGAGCATCCTGGAACTATATCATAAAGAATAACTCTTAATATAAGTTCCTTCAAGAGCAGCATGCAATGTTTTCATGTAAATGGAATTGCTCTTCAAAATAAGCAGCTTAGAAACAAAAGTGCTTATCAAAGAGAACAAACGTATATTTTATCTTATAAAGCATTTAACACAGATCTGTTTCTGACTGCAGTTGTGTGAGGTGGGTTGTTTTCATCATACTTTCCAATGTGCTGGGGATTGGACCCAGCATACTGTGCATACGCTGTACCACTGAGCTACAATCACCCAGCACTATCCCCTCCCTTTGTGAAGAAGAAAAAGATTGACTTTTGGACTGAAAGTTGCTTGTGCTTTCACAAGCACTTGTTTCAGAACTACTATACATATTAGATCTTTTGGGATGGATGGTTTCAAAACAGGATTTCTCTGTATAGCCCTTACTGTCCTGGAACTCACTCTGTAGTCCAGGCTGGCCTCGAACTCAGAGATCTGCCCTTCTCTGCTTCCCAAGGGCTGGAATTACAGGCATAGGCCATCACTGCAGGCAGTGTTTGTTTTCTGTATATCCATACCACAGTTTCCTTTCCCTCCACTCCTCTCAACCCCATCCCACTTCCCACTTCTCCTCTCCCCCAAAACTACCGCTTCTCCTTCTGCCCCAGAAAAGAGCAGTCTTCCCAGAAACATCTGCAGAACACAGCCCATCAAGATACACCAAGAGCAACCCCAAAATAGAAATCAGTTCTTACACTCATAGACTCTGTCATAGTAACTTTTTCCAGTGCTGTGATAAAAAGGACAAAAAAAGAAAGGAAGGGAGGGAGGGAGGGAGGGAGGGAGAACCTCAAAACCTTGAGAAAAGAAAATTAAGGAAGGGGATGTGATGTCCTGGCACCTAGATCAAGGGCTACTTCATAGTGTTAGGGAAGTCAGGAGTGTAAAGCAGCTGGTCCCATGACATCTGCAGTTAGGATGGAGAGAGAGGTGCACAGGGATGATTTTTCTCTTCTTTTTGGTTGTAGATACAATGTCACCAGTTGCTTCAAGCTCCTGCTACCTCGAGTTCAACACCATGATAGATTTTACCTGGAACCATAATTAAATAAATTGCTTTTATCCAGGTGTTTTTCATAACGTATCAAGGTGGGCACTTCAGCTAATGAAATCAAGAAAATCCCCTACAAGTGTGCCCAGAGACATGTCTCTTCATCAATTCCAGATACAGTCAAACTGACAACCAAGATAAAGTAAATCTATGACAAAACTTATTTTGTTCATACTTACCGGTTCATAGCAAAGTCCTATGACATAAACTAACCACTGTCTACGCATAAGTATTAGTCAGCTTTCTCCCTTGATGTTACTACTTAAGCCTGTTTGTGAGCATGGGGGATAACATGTCTCAGGATTTGAGAGTTGCAATTTAGTTTTTGATCTCCATTTTGAAAGTATTCAAAGAGATGGTGACATCATCAAGCTATTCCCTCAAATAAAAACCAAAAATCTGTCTTCAAGTCATGAAGATTTGCCACTTGAAAAAAAAATGTTCATGTAAATTATAACTTGTTCTTCACAAAAATTCTGAAGCTGGGATTCTAGAACGGTTTTGATCAGTCAGAATAATAAAAGTAAACATGTAGACTCTGAGAGGAATATATTGAAATTATTCAAAATCATCTGTGTCTCAACTAGCAATCAATGACCTGTAATTTTCTTAGATTCTTTATATATATATTTTGTAAAGCTTCTATCACACCTAGGCAAAAATGACTATCGTTCAGACAAATTCTACAAGACTGTTGGAACTTAGTGGTTTGGGGAATAGATCCAATGGAACAAGATATTTCTTCTTAAAAATGAGAAAACTTTCAAAAATCAGATGTTTTAAAAGGGAGAGTGGATAAGGCTGACTAACAAGGGTAGAAATCTAATAGCAGAACGAATTTTTCGTGCATGTATACAAACTACAATGAGTAAGCAGGCTTGAGCCAGAATTGACGGAATCTTAATCCTATTCCACTTCCCCATGAGGCAATGGGTCATCCACTGTATTTTCCTTTGATTTCTCTAGCTCAAGAGCTAAAATACTAAGGCAAAGAATCCGGAAGTTCTTCTCCTGCCGTTCTTTAAAGCTGAATTGGTAGGATAGGGTAATTCCCCAACTGGATACCTACAGTTCTAAATGGCATTCATCTTCTCTACAACTTGCGAAGCAGGACCAGAAAAACACATAGTGTTCAGTACCTTCCAGTTCTTCCCATTCTATGCTGGGCAAACAGATTCATGTCAGTATATTTCAGAATTCATTAAAAAAATATTATTTAAAATGTAACCATGTTGGGCACTGGTGCTCTCAGCACTCGCAAAGCAGAGGCAGGCAAATCTTTGAGTTCCAAGACAGCCAGGACTATGTAGAGAGACCCTGTCTAGGAAAACAAACAAACAAACAAACAAATCAAAGAATTAAAATGTAACCACACCTACCATCAACAACAGTATCCTACTCCAGTGGGCTTGGGGTCAGTCAAAGGGCACTTTCTACTCCTCCACAGAGTCACCCTTGAATGGTGCAGAAATAAAATCCTTTTGTCTATACTCGGCTAGTACACAAAGTGGAATAAACCACCCTTATCTTTTTTTTTTTTTTGTAGAAGATAACTTCCCAGATGAACACTGAGAAGCAGTTCCCTAATTCTCCATATCATCACAGCTCTCCACCACAACCGATTTACGATGCCCAGGCTCCATTGTGCTTCCCTCCCTGGCCTCTAGAACAAAAACATTTCGGAACAGTGTTTTTCTGATCACGGATAAATTTTCCTTTAATTAAGCAACTCCTTCTGAGAAGTTACTATCAGGTTCTTCTTTGCATGCGTCTTGGAAACATTTGTTAATGCTGCACTTTTTATCCTAAGGATAACGGAGGTTGACAATTATTCTAAGTCTAGAGATAGCTGGAGCTTCCAGTTTCTTTTGGGGCTTGGTAAAAGCATGTAGATAAATACCTGGCAGACTAATGGAAATGCCAAGAAAACAGAACTTTACTAAATATGGCTTCCTGAGTTTTAATGAAGATAACGTTCTGTCCTACTTCGTGATTTCTCCTTTATGGAATGGCTGTAATTGGACAGCTGGTGACTTGGATCCCTAACTCTGAAAACCATTTAACGTGAGCTGCTGCATGAGAGAGAATCTCCACGGTTTGACGTCTTTCCTTTCTGCTCATTACTAGGACTAATGAAAACCCAGCACTTCCTCTGACCTCAGACATTTACCATGACTGGCTTAGAAAATTGATAAGTGCACTGCTTTCGTTGATTTTCCAAGCTGTCAGTGTTCAGGAAAAGCAGGAGGAAGGAGAAAAAAATGAATTAGAGCTACCTGTGGACCTTCCAGTTTGCACAAGCCTCAAGGGAAGGATTTCTGCAGGGCTAACAAGAATGCATTGGTACCAAGGGTCAACAGCTTGTTCTGACATGCTGCCCCTTCGATGCTGCTCTCTCCGCTCCGCGTTCTGGAGATGTGACTTTCAGCATCTTGGATATTGCTAGGAGGAAAGCCTTTGGGGGTCAGAATGCTGGGTTGGGGTCGTCTTGTACAAGTCACATTTTGTTGGTATTCCCTTTGAGTGTGCTAAAAGTAAAACTACGAACAAACAGACAAAACACTTGAAGGAACTTCAAACCATGCCGGCTCACCCCATCTCCTTCTTTGGTTTTGCTGCTACTGTTGCGATAATTAAAGTTCTAGGGCAGTTAAGTTTCATATCCCTGTGAGCTTCACTAATGCCCTCTTTAACATCCGCTATATAGGGAGGAGCAGATTCCTCCATACTCCTTGGTCCTTACGCAGGCTCTTTAGCTGACTGCCAGGAGCCAAGTGTAAAAGTTGTGTTCATTTTGCATTGACCTGAGAATCTCCACATGAGACTGCCGTCCACAGAAAAGACCAAAGCATAATCATGTTATACATTTTGGACAAAGGAGCATAAATTGGTGGAAGCATCAGACAAGCTCTCTTTGGAACACAAGACACTTCCATTTGTGAGGGAATGACAGGATAGATAAATATCTAGTCTTGGATAATAAAGTCTAGGTTGTTACTAACATTTCTGCCTGATGGGAGGAGCTGGAAGAAAGGAGAGGAGCCTTCAGGTTACTTCACAGTCACTTCGTCTGGTGGAGGATGCTAATTTCTAGCCTTGGGAAGCAAATCCTCAAGGAAGAATAACCACTCACAAGACACAGGAAATCACAGGGCATTTAGTTGTTTCTGAAACCTACAGCTCTTCAGCTGACTTCAGTTTGAAATAATCAATACCCTAATTGGGCATGTTCTGAGATGGTCCACCTTTTAACTCTTAAAGCAGAGAGCAGGCGGCAATCCAGACGCCATTTCCTGAACAGGGTGCTCGAGCAGTCTCAGACAGCACACACCAGGTGAAGGCTCTGCGAGAAGCCTCTGCGCTTTTAGGTGTGGTGTTTTGTAATTAAAACTGTCCTCCAAGTGAAGTGAGTAACTTAACGGGATCAGGACTGAAGTGACACCAGAGTTATGAATAACCTATCCGGCATCCTGAAATTTTATCAAGTGCGAATTCCTTAATTTCATTCGGATAGTCATGCTGCTCTTGAAATCAGATTTCCTAGGACAAAAGTGATTGCAAACTCTTGTAGCCATTTAAATAAAGCAGGTCTTCATCAGCGAGTGCTGTGGATAGGCATAAATGAGGGAGACTGGCCATTCTGACGTGGAAAGATGGGGGGGGGTGCTGGTGTAAAGAGAGCAGAGCACAGAGAAGCAGAGGTCTTAGAATTTCTCTAAGACTTAAACATCCTGACAGTGGATGAAATGCGACGTGGAAATGTGAGTATTAATATACAGCACACAGAAATGTCAACCGCGGGAAGCTCAGAGACAATCGCCCTAGGAAAAGCTTTGAGACGTTAGTAAAATGGAAGTATCTAATAGAGGGTTGTTTGCTTTGTCTGTCTGCTTGTCTGTTTGTTTGGAGACAGGATCTCACCGTACAAGACAGGCTGGGCTAGAACTCAACTCCTTCTGGCATCTATCTCCAGAGTTCTAAGGTTGCAGACGTTAAACTACCACACCCAGCTTGCACATTTCTATGCCTTCTTATTCGCTGACAAATACTGAGCACCGTTAGTGAAGGAGTCGTTCTCAATGGTGCTGTGCATTACAATTGTCTGAAGAGCTTTAAATCATTTTGTTGTCCAGGTCACATCCCACACTAACTTTCGTAGAATGTCTGGGGATGGGAATGAGTCATCAACACTGATAGAGATCCCACGTGATTTAATGTAATGTACAACCAATGACACTTTATGGCATTTATTCTTCCCAAACAAGTAAATGGTTCTTGAACTCTTCTTTTGGGCAATCTCACCAAGGCGATTGGTCATTAACATTGAAAAACAGAGTGGAATACATACTTTAAAGGCAACATGTCATGGTGGGGTTGGCTTGACATAGCTTTATTTCAAGCCAACAATTCTCTACCTCCAGAGAGCTCTGTGAAAAAATGTGTGTGTGTGTGTGTGTGTGTGTGTGTGTGTAGCAATGGTAGCTTCTTTCCAGAAAGAGGCAGACAAACTGGACCGTGCTCAAAGAGTAATGAAATGATTGTAGGCCTGAGGGGACAGACTTATGAGCAAAGATGAAAAGAATTAAATATGTGCACCTAAGTGACGATTAAGGTGGGGAGGGGTCATGACAACATCCCCTTAATACCTGAATGACGGGAACATCAAGGGCAGGAGAGGATTGGTCTGGATCACACAAAAGCTATTCACCAAGAATAATAAGACGGTGTTAGGAAAGAAGAAATGAAGGCACATGGTCAACTAATCCTTGCTGGGCACACGAGCTAATGAGCCAGGCAGCCGGCTCCAAACGAAAAGTAGCAACCGCATCACTGGAGTTCCTACTAAACACGTTTGGACAAACACCTAGGAAGCTGATTATTAAGGGCAATTTTGTGTGACCTGGACAATAACAAGAGGTGAGAGCAATAGAAAGAGGAATAAAACTTAGAGCATTTCAATGCTACCTCCAAAATAATACCATGAACGTTCAAAGAACACGGAAAATGACCTTTTTGTCTACCTGCAGTTGCAGATGAGGGATGCACGCATGATATTTTACACCCATTCTTAAGTGCTGTTTGTCATACCAACTTCTTCCTTTATTTTTAATACAGATACATTGATTATCTACAAGGCAAGTATTTGAAAATATGTTATACTTAGAAAATTATGCTATAGTTTTATATTAATAAGCAGGAACATTTTAATGTTTTTATATAAAATTTTAATAGTTATTTGAGAGTTCTGTATGATATGTTATTTATTCTTTAAAAACTTAATGCATGTATAAAATACATCTGGATCATATCCATCCCTTATTCCTTCACCCAACTCCCTGCCCACCCTCCTATCAACTCTCCCTCCCAACTTCATCCTGTCTTTCTTGTTCTAAACAAAGCTGTCTTATTTCCTTGAAATAAGAACAGCTGTTGGTGGTCTCAAGAAGAAAATGCAGAACTATCATAATAGCTCATCTTTAGAACATTTCGTGTATGCCAGACAGTGCGCTATGATCATTTATTTCTACCTGCCATCCAACCTAAATTCATGGTTGCTACAGCCTCCAAAGAAGGCTTACCCATCATTCATAGGAAGAAACCCACTTTTCAGCATCCAGGTCATCTAATCAAAGCCCCATAGCAAGTAACAGTGTGCTGAGAGGTGGGTTGAAAACCAAGCTACGAGGCTCTAGAATTACCCTTCCTCTCTTGTTTTGATGGAATGCACACAATTACAAACCAAATAAAAACTGTCATCTCACAATCCCCCCTCATAAACTTCATCCATAATATCATCATAAATTTTGTCTATAATATAAGGACTCAATCTCATAGAGTTATTATGTTGCATAAACAATTTTTAAAACACTTATAATGATACCTACTTTGTAAGATGATTAGAATGATTAAAAATAAGATCATTTAAAAACAAAAACCATCTAGCACAACCCGACACTCAGTACACTCTGTAGAAATAAAACACATTATACCCGTAAACCTATAAATCAGCTATTTCAATACTAATTCCTCCTACTACTTTTTGTATAAATTTGGCAATCATCCTTTTATCTGCCTCCCACTCTCTGAGTTTGTATTGGGGCAAATTATTTTTTCATCCAGGAAAAAAAAAACAGATAAGCTAGTTTTCATAGGTTTTCCTGCCTTAAGATTCATACCTTGAGCATTAAGTGTTGTAAGTGAATACAGAGAAAGCATATCAAACAAGCCCTTGTTGTACGAGGAGACTCTGTGATCTAATGCTCCAAAATTTGAAGTGCTTCAAGATGTGAATTTATTTCACTGTTCTCAAGATGCTATGAGTGAAAAAATTGCTCCATGAAGCTTTGTTTTGTGCAAAAAAAATATTAAAATTGTTGTATAAAGTGACAATTAAGCTATGGGAGCCATGGGATACATGGGATCTATGAAATACAAATGGATTTTGTTTTCAGGCTTGACTGCAGGAAGTTGAATCTTAACTCGATCCAGGCTTTCATGATTTTTGTATCCTTGATGATCTGCTTTCTAGATCATCACTCACAAGACATAGGTTGCCTTTCCCAGGGCTGACTAATTTCTAGAAATACTAAAGGACCTTCAGGACCCCTTCCATATTTAAATTAACCAACTTAGAGTTCATTCTTCAGCGACCTCCTTAATGTAGCCAGTATCCCCCTCCACCCAGTGAATAAGGCGAGGTTAGCATACAAAGCTCATGTCAGTCAAGAGTTGGCCCAAATTACTCGTACTATTCAGTCCCAAAGTGGCTCAGTTTGTTTATCCTTCCTGGCTTACTTCTTCCCATGAAAACCATAATAAAGGCTGAGACCATGCTCCATAATCCTTACCTCCTCTAACCCAGCCCCTTGACCCACCTGACCCTGTAGTTCTGTGTGGAGTGACATGAGGAGATGTTCTTTCCAAAGAACAACTTCATTGGTTGTCAACTTTTAATTTGTTGATAAAAATAACTTCACTGCCTTAAATAAAAATGTTCATTTAAGGGAGAATGAAACACTAGTAGAAACTAACAGAATCCTTGGGAACTAAAGGAATTACTCTGTCTATGCTTCAGATTCCAGGTCATAGGTCAACTACATAATAATAAAAAGAAATTATTATCAAGCTTTCTCAGCACCCTACAAATCATGCCACATAAGCCACTGCCTACCCCTCCTTAGCGTAAGGCTGGTCCTGTTTCAAAATGAGTAACCTGCATTAATCCCATAAGCACGATGAGTTATGGTCCCAGAGACACAGCGAAAGGTCAAAACCACCCTCCGGAGACCACATCTAGGAGGCAGAGACACTTGTGGCACAGAAAGTACCTTTCCAGCCTACTGATAAGAGAGGAAAACTCCAAAGAAAAGTTCTCAGGATGATGCACCCCCAGTGAGTGCTGCTGAGATATGAACCTGAGAAATACATGTATCTTCCAGTCAGAGATGAGGACCAGTCTGGTTTCTGCTATCGAGATTTGTCTATCCAACCTTTAAATGAAACGGTTGCAAAAGTAGAGTTCCTTTTTGTAAAAAAAAAAAAGTTGATCAAAATAAATAGCCAGATAATAGGCAGTCCTCTAAAGTCAAGTCAATTTTTTTTTTAACCTGTCTTTCCAGGGACTGCAAATTTAAGAACTCAGGAACTGCTAATCTAACAGATTTTTAAAGATCCAGCTGTCTGGGGGAAAACCCTTTCTTTCCAGCCATCCAGTCCCCAGACTTTTGCTTCACATGTCACCTGAAGGACGGGGCTCTCCTAGACATGTCCCACGTGCACGTTCTCAGACGCACCCGTCATTTTGGAGCTTCCTCTAAGGGATCAGCTGTGCATGAGGCAACATTACTGCAATGGAGAGGACACATAGACATCTTGAGCAAAAATGTGCATTTTTCTCCGATGCTGGCAAGTAAGGACAAAGGCTCAACAGTGACTAATAAGTACAATGTTAAGGTGGAGTCGAGATTTAATGGTTTAAAAGCAGTCACTCTGGGCATGTAGCTGCAGTCACTCTGTAACCAACTTAAGCCAGTGGTGACGTGGCAAGGATTTTACTTTCCACTTAGACAAAGAAATATAACACTTTATCTATTTCTAACTTGAGTAGCTACTCCAAGGGGTGGAGTGACCCAAGACGCTTGTTTGTTTGCTTGCTTACTTGTTTTGATGATTCTGATAGCAATCAAAGTATCGCAGGACAGAATTGGAATTATGACTAAAGGCTGTATCAGAAATGGCCCTCACTGAGAAACCCAGCAAGCAGAATCCCCAGCAAAGAAAGGAACAAGCAAAGGTAAATTCTGATGAACCACGGATTCTAGCAGCTCACCAGACTAATCTATTAAGGGTTCAGGGTGTGATGTCCTGAGGGACTAGAGGCAGTCGTCTTAGCTTTGAAAATACAATGAGCTGTTTCCTCAGCACCCCATTTTTCTTGTTCTGGCTTTTCCCTGCAATACAGTTGTGTACGATCTAAGCTTAAACCTGAAGCCCGTTTTCCTGATTTTTTTCAAAGCCTACACAAATGAAAAAAAATGTAATTATTTTACAATAGCAACACTCACTAGAACCCTCAACAATGTGTCAGACATTATTGGAAGTGTCCAGACCTATAGGTCTTGTCTGATTCCATCCTTAAAACCACCCTAAGGAAACTAGAGTTTTGCATGTGACCATCAAACAGACAGTAGCCTGTCAAACCAGTTCTGAGTAGTATGACTTTGGAGGATTAATTTTCTTCTTAGCTAGAATTCAACCCTGTGTAGGAAGCTGCTCTTGCCCCTAAATAAGAATAAGCGTACAATCTCCCATTCAAGTCCACCATTGTGTCCTCTACCCTCCATTTACACAACCTCAATTCTAGATTAGGAGGCAGGCAGACCCAGGCCTGTGTTGAGGACTGTGTACTTGGGAGGCCAAATTCAAATAAAGTATATAATAAACTATGAACACATTAGATTTCATGTGCATATATAGATATATATTCATAAAAACAGATGCTTAAAATGAACAAGGAAATCACATAATTAAAAAATCTTCTAGCAATTAGAAATTGAATCAGGAATCTTGACTCAATCCTACGAGGCAAGCACTCCATCACTGAGCTCCAGCCCCTGCTCTCTCTAACCCGCGATTTTTTAAACTATTAAAAATCGCTGTACACTTACAAAAATGCAGACATGAGTTATGTTTATTACTGACATGCTCATACACTTCTATAATTTTTCCTTTGCGCTTTCGCCACATGCTCTTTGATTGCCTCCTCCCAGAACGGCAGCTTTGTGAAATAGTGTTGAGTACAATAGGCAATGCATTCTTCCTCCAGGAGCTTGAGAACTGTTAGATCTTAATTTCTCTTTTTCAGGCCAGGTGGTGATGGCACTCGCCTTTAGCACCAGCACTCGTGAGGCAGAGGCAGGTGAATCCCTGTGTGTTTGAGGCCAGCCTGGTCTACAGAGCTAGTTCCAGAACAGCTAGCTACTCAGAGAAACACTGTTTCAAAATACAACAACAACAAAAAGATTGCTCTTTTCAGCTTTCTAATTGAGCCTCACAGCCATATATAAGTGTGAGATGTCTGTCATTTGGTGAGGACACTTTCTAGTTTACTTTATGGGTGAGGTATAAGATTTATACCGTCTGAACGGATTAATTACTTCTCCTAAATACCATTTGACTTATCAGGACTCACTATTGTTGACGTTCTCCTTAAGAATTGTGTGACTTTTATGCTTCATCTTCCCAGTAGGAAGAGATTCTCAGTCTCCCAGTTAAATCATGTGGCTCACTTCGTTAATCAGATAATCAAATCATCTATGAACCATCAATTTTCTTCTGCTCAGAATTTGTCTCTTCTGTCTAATGAATGAATGAAGTTTGAAAAAATAAGCGTTAAACCATTCACTTCTTGGGATTGGGATATTTTGTCTAAAGGTTTTACTATTTTTTATCAATTTGTTTCCTATATAATTCATTTTCATCTGTACTTCTTTGATTCTGAAAAAAACAAAAATTATCAGAGGATACCTCATTTACTTAATGGAACATTTGAAAGATGTCTTTTCAGATTATATTTAAAAAGGTGTAAGTGTGCCTCAACAGCCCCTTGACTATCAACATGTTAAAATTCCCCCCGAGTGGTCTCAATATCACACCCCAGGGGAATTATGGCAGGAGGAAGGTTTGAAAGATAGGCATCTTTGCGCTCCTCAACAAGGCTGCTGGGCACTTTCCTGACTAGGTTTTGAGCTTCCCCTAAACCTCCCACAAGCCATTTCCACACAGCACCCTGTAAGATTTCTAAATACAAAAGGTAATTTGTATCACACTGAAAACCTATCTGTGGCTTCTCATTCATAGTGTGGCAAGACTACCTCTTGCTAGATATGATACTCATCCTGCAATCCTGTTCACTGACTCATCTCTCGTATCTCCCCTGTGCCCGTCTGCCCTCCGTGGCTTAAGTCCCCACAACTGATTTATCATACTGATGAGAATTCACAATCTGTGAAACAACACATCCACTTCAGTTCTGACTTCCCAGAATCATCACGAAGATGCAAGAGAAGACAAGATGTAGGTTTTTATTCTTCCCAAAGCCGTTGCTGTAATCGTTCTTACTATTACAAATATCATTCTGAAAAAACAGTCCCACCCCTTCCCAGAAGACTAGATCTATAGTGAATCACCATATGTGTGCATATGGTACCTACGCATACATACAATATGTATAAGCAAATGGCAAGAGTATTTAGCTACAGTAGCTTGCCTACATTACAGATATTTTATCAAATTACAGTCTGCATTTAGAAACCTAGCTAGTAATTAAGATACAACGCATGGCAGAAAGTCGCTTAAATTAAAATAGCAATGAAAATCTCTACAATTTTAGTCAATGATTTCTAACAGTCCTCCACAATCAGACATAGCCAATGTTTTTCAACATTATCAAGCAGCAATGTTGCTGTTCTCCCTGGTTCCAAGATGAAAAAGCAAGAATTGGTTCAGGTCATGTGCAATCAATAGAACAGACAAAAAAAAGTCTTGTTATTCTTGAGAATGTTTTTTCTTCACCATACTGGATTTATTTCCTGGAGACAGCCACATCAAGCATTTTCAGCCATATAAAACCCAACTTGGAGACAAACAGGAAAATTTGGTGACCAGATGAATATAAAGAATTGATCAAAAGAAAAGAAAAAATGGCAGATCACACGGCAGGAGCTCATCCACAGGACATGATCAACATGGCATTTGAGAATGTCTACAACTGCTCTACTTTCATTTATCAAACACAGAACATTTGACAGACGGATCATCTTTCAAATGCAGTCTCGAAAGCATTAAACCTCTTAGCATTTGGTTAATGATAATTCCCAGAATGATTTCTACCATCTGATCTAAATTTGAGTGCCACCTAACTGAAAACCTCTCTTAAACAAATTATATGTGGAGATAAAATAAGCCTATTGAGAGTCCCCAAATTATTATTTTTTGCACATTGTTCAATTGTGCAACTTTCCCCCAAAACCCCTATTACTTTGAAGACGTCGATCCAAAATCATCTAACTTCTGAGACAATGACAAATACATTTCCTCCTGGTCTGTAACCAAACTATTTTACAATGTCATCCCCTAGAAGCGCCCACAACTCTGAAAGTATGCTATTATTAAAATGTATATGTTCCAACATGCCTACACTTCAATGAAAATAGGTTCTTCTCTCATACTGTAGATCCCAACCATGGTTCCCTTCACGCCTCCCAGCTTGCCACACCCAGCCCACCTCTCCACCAGATCCACATCCCCTCTGCCTCCCTTCAGAAAAGAAACAGGCCTCCAAGAGACAGCAAGAAACCACGACAAAACAAAATACAGTAAAACAAGGTGAAAGCCGTCGTATCGAGACTGGACAAGTCAACCCCACGGGAGGAAAAGAGTCCCAAGAGTAGGCAAAGGAATCAAAGATACACCCACTCCCACAGTCGGGAATCCCACAATCCCACCAAGCATTAATAGACACACCGTATATGCAGACGACCTGGTGCAGACACATGCAAGGCCCCTTGCTTGCTGTTTCAGTCTCAATGAGCCCATATGTGCCTTGCTTAGTTGATTCAGTGGGCTGTATTTTCTTGGTGTCCTCCATCCCTTCTACCCCCTGTAATCTTTCCGCCCTCTCTTCTGCAGGATTCCCCGAGCTCTGAAGGGAGGGACCTGATGGAGATGTCTGATTTGGACTCACTCACTCTCCATGTAATGTCTGGCTGTGGTTTTCTGCTCCTGCTCCCATCTGCTTCCAGACACAGCACTGATCTATGAGTATAGCAAAACATCATCAGGAATCATTTCATTGAATTTTTTTTCAACCAGTCATGTTTGGTTCTCCCTGAGGTCTCCCGGCTATCCATTCTATGGTTTCTGGTCATTTTAGCAGTGTAGGACATGGATCCCCTTTCTTGGATTGGGCCTCTCGTTAAATCAGGCATTAGATGGCCACTCTAAGTTCTGCAGTGCCATTGTCCCAGCATACCCTGCAGGCGGGACTGATTATGAGTCCACGCAGGCACCAGCTCAGCCTCTACATGTTCAGTGACCTATGTGGATATTGCCCATAGCAACGAGACTCTGCTGCCTGTTTGCAGAGAGCAACCCTCTGTTCTAGAACCAGCCTAGGCCATTTGGGTATCTCCATGGGAACGCCTCGACCAACTACTCAGCTGAAAGCAACCAAGTCCCACAAATAGAAGCCTTGCCTGGCTAAAAGGGATGGCCAGTTGAGACTGTAACCCCATTACTAGGAGTCCTCACTACGGTCACCCTCATAGATTCCAAGAAATTTTACTACACTGGCTTTCCATATTGTCCCTGAAATGTGCCTCAATTCCAGCCATCTGTCCCTGAACTGTCTCTCCCTCCATCCCATCTCTACCCTACAATCCCATGCCCACCTACCCCCAGCAACCCACATAAAATCCATTCTATTCCCCCTTCCTGTGGAAATCCATGCATTCCCCCTAGAGCCCTCCTCTTTACCTTTCTGAGTGTGTGATTTATAGCTTGCTTTTCATTTACTTAACAGCTAATATCTCCTTATAAGTGAATCCATACCACATTTGTCTTTCTGGATCTGGGTTACCTCATTCAGAATGAGTTTTTTTTAGTTGCATCCATTTTCCTGCAAATAGCATGTTGTCATTTTTTTAAGAACGAAGTAATACTTTGTTGTGTAAATGTACGACATTTTCTTTATCCATTTTTCAGATGAGGGACTAGGTTGTTACCCATTTCTGGCTGTTCTGAATAAAACCACAATGAACACAGTAATCGAGTGTGGTAGGATGGAGTGTCTTTGAGTCTATGCCCAAGAGGTGTGTACCTGGGTCTAGAGGTAGATCAAGTCCTAATTTGCTAAGGAACGACCATATTGATTTCCACAGTGGATGTACAAGTGTGCACTCCCACCAGCAAGAGAGAAGTGTTCTCCTTGCACCACATCCTCAAAAGTATGAGCTGCCATTTGCGTTTTTAACTTTAGCCATTCTGACAGGTGTGAGATGGAATCTCAAAGTACTTTCCATTTGTGTGCCTTTAATGACTAAGGATGCCAAACATCTCTTTATGTGTTTCTCAGCTGTTTGAGATTTCTCCATTGAGAATTCTCTGTTTACATCTGTACCCTATTTTTTTAATTGGACTATTTGGTTTGGGGGATTTAGTTTCTTGAATTCTTTTTTCTCTCTCTTTTTATTTTTTTCCCATTTTTTTATTATTATAAAAATTTCCACCTCCTCCCCTCATTCTTCCCCC